>JAAAWM010011802.1:0-107410 GCA_036873465.1 Thinopyrum obtusiflorum | reverse complement strand
CGCCAGCCGAAGGGGAGGTGTTTGATGATGAAGCACTCGCTACCGCCGGGCTCCAGGTTGTCGACGAACCGAGCGCCGGTGGCGGTGGTTCCCAAGAGGAGCAGCTTCTCTGGGCCATGAGTGCCAACTTCCAGGAGCTCCAGGCGCTCCACCGTGCCCGCCAAGACAAGATAAGATCCAGGATGGCAGCGGTGGACAAGGCGGAAGCAGATTTTGAGGGGCGCGTCGCAGAGACGCAGGCCTGGTTTGGCCAGGTCCGGGAAGAATTGAAAGCTGTTCAGGACGAGCTGGCTGAGCGCAAGCAAGAGCTCCTCCTGAAGGAAGCTGATATCGAGAAGGCTCAGGAGCTGGCGAAGGAGCAGGCCGCCATGGATGAGGCCGCTCGACAACAGCACCAAGCTCTACTGAACTCCCAGGAGGAGGACCTTGCTGCCCGTGAGGAGGCGCTTGACGCAACGCCAAGGATGAGGAGATTGAGAAGCTCGTTGTTCAGCGGACCCAGGAGCTGGAGCAGAGGCACAAGGAGGCACTCAATGCTCAGGCCCTGGTCCACGCCGACAAGGTGAAAGAGCTGGAGGTGGAGCGGGACGGGCTGAAGGAAAGGGTCCTGGAGCTGACGAAGGAGAAGGACACGCTCAACGGCGCTTTGGTGGAGGCGCATGCCGCAGTCCTCAACAAGGCCGAGCTGCTCTCCAAGGCCAATGATTCCATCAACGATCTGAAGCTGAAGCTGGACGGCCTGGAAGGGATGCTTTCGGAGGTCAGGGCCCGTGAGGAGACCCTAACCAAGGCCCTGGAGGACGAGAAGTGGCTGCGAAGCACTAACGCCGCCGAGCACGAGGGGTACGCGAAGAGCGTAAACCTCTGGATCAGCCGCCTCGTCGACGTTGCGGAGAAGCTCACCACGCAGCTGGCCGCCATGGGCATGCCGAACTGCAAGTATTCTCCCAAGACGAATGTGAGCCCCAACGCCAGGCTAACCTTGTTCTTCGAGGGCGTCCTTGAGGCTCTGGAGCAGCTTCGGGCCAACAGAGCGACCTCTCTGGCCAATGAGGCCCGGAAGCTTTGCCGGGGTGCCCTGACCAAGGTGCTCACCAAAGTGGCGTTCTGGAACCCCTCCATCGACTTCGACGCCGCGCTGGAGAGCTTGCCAGAGGGTGTGGACCTCGCGGCTCTCGAGGAGCGTATCAAGCCCATCATCAGCCGCGTCGATGAAGTTCGGAGGGTAGAGGGCTAGCGCCGGGACTAGGCACCCCATTTCTCATCGCCGCTGCGGGTTCATGACCAAGACAATTTTTATCTTTAGTTAGAACCGCAGCAACATTTGATGTAATATAACTCTGCAGTACTTTGAGATGATGCATGTTATTTTCCTGTTTGATCTCTCTTTGTATGTCCACCCTACGTTTAATTGGATAGGCTTGTCGGCGCGTAAACCCAAGCCACGGCGCCTTGAGGATGGATCCTCAATAGCCTGCTGGGTGTGCTTGCTGCCAGGCGAACCACCTTACCACTCTCAGCGCGGCCGCTTGAGCTGTTGAGCGGACTCGAAATAGAACAAGAGCGTTGCCAATAGCGGAAAGGCCACCCTGCCGTTCTCGACGCGGCCGCTTGAACTGTTGAGCGGACTCGAAACAGAATGAAGGCATTGCCAATAGCGGGAGGCCCCCATTGCATGCAGGTTTCCCATACAAAGAGCAAGATCTCCGAGGAGAATAACCTTGTATAAAAAAGAATTGTTGAAAGTGTTGCATGACTTAGCTTATCTGTCGCCACACGGGTGGTTGTTGCATCCGTAGATGTTGTCGCTCGCTTGGTCATCTTCTTCCTTGGAGCCACGACCACGACGAAGAACCGCTATACTAACTGCTAGGCCGAATTTTCACAACTGCGCCCCCTACCTGGCGCGCCAAAGATGTCGGGGGAAACGACACCTATGGGATCACTGGAATCCCTTCTATGGTTGGCGGGCGCGGGGTTGTGCAAAGAGCGGGTCTAGAAGCCAGCAAAAGGATCGTTTACCCAGGTTCGGGCCGCGAGGATGCGTAATACCCTAGTCCTGCTTTGGTGTATATTTGAGTGTTCTTGAGCTCTTGAACTAGCTACGGTGTGTGCGTAGTCCAAAAAGTCTGAATCCTCTCTCAGTACGCCGCGGGCCTCCTTTTGTAGTCGAAGGGGCTGCCACAGTAGCACACAGGAGGTGGAAAGCTATACAGTGGTCGAGTCTATCTCCTGGCACTGTAGGCCAAACGCATTTAATGCGCTGCCGACGTGCCCTTCTTGCTTTATCGGGGACGGCAAGGAAGCTCGTCCCAGCTGCCGCCGCCTCGCCTGGCTTCGACACGCGTCCAGGCCAACGAGGCATGCAGCGCCATGTAGGCTGGCAGGCTGCTGAGCTGGCGTGGTGGTAGGGTCTTCACGAAGATCTGCATGCCACCACGCAGGTGCTTGACTAGTTGGATTAGGAGCCACATACTGCCACGTGGAGAACTCGCTTTAGTTGGTAGGTCGGCCTCTGAGCTAGGGCGGCGTCGGGGCGGCAAGGCCTTGCCGCGGTCTTGCGTATATTCCCGGCAAGGGCCTTGCCGGGGCCTTGTGAGCGCCCTCGGCAAGAGTCTTGCCGGGGCCTTGCGGGTGTCTTTGGAAAGGGGCCTTGCCGGGGCCTCGTGGGCATCCTCGGCAAGGAGCCTCGCAGTTGTCTCGTCTTCTGGTTCTCATCTAGGCCTCGCGGGCCTTCTGTCTTCACAAAGATCTGCATGCCACCATGCAGGCGCTTCCCGAGCCCTGGTTCCAACGTTCTAAATAGAGTCGGAAACCTCAGGCTCAAGGGTGGCCGAGATCTTGGCGTTGGGTGAGCTGCCCCGGCAAGGCTCTTGCCGGGGCTGCATAGGCCATCCCCGGCAAGGGTCTTGCCGGGGGAAGCCCATCTCGCTGCTTGGCCCTTTTGCGCCTCCGTCTTGGCGCTATTCTGGTAGCCTTGTACTTCTGCTTCCCTCCTCTGCCCTGCTAAGTGTGGCCGCAGGTGCGGCTCTGACTGCCCGTGCACAAGTAAAGGGGTACAAAGAGAGCCCCTACTTTTGTACATCGACAGTGCTCGATCCTAGTGACAGAAGGGGAACCGACACGTATTGTATTGTTGCCATCGAGGATAAAAAGATGGGGTTTTCATCATATTGTTTGAGTTAATTCCTCTACATCATGTCATCGTGCCAAATGCGTTACTCTGTTCTTATGAACTTAATACTCTAGATGCATGCTGGATAGCGGTCGATGTGTGGAGTAATAGTAGTAGATGCAGAATCATTTCGGTCTACTTGACACGGACGTGATGCCTATATTCATGATCATTGCCTTGGATATCGTCATAACTTTGTGCTTTTCTATCAATTGCTCGGCTGTAATTTGATCACCCACCGTATTTCTATCCTGAGAGAAGCCTCTAGTGAAACCTATGCCCCCCGGGTCTATTTTCCATCATATAAGTTTCCGATCTACAATCTTAGTTTCCTATTTACTTTCTTTGCAATCTTTTACTTTCCGTTCCATATACCAAAAATACCAAAAATATTACTTCACCGTTTATCCATCTATATCAGATCTCTTGTTGCAAATAACCGTGAAGGGATTGACGACCCCTTTATCGCGTTGGGTGCATGTTGGTGTTTGTTTGTGCAGGTATTCGGTGGCTTGCGCGTTGTCTCCTACTGGATTGATACCTTGGTTCTCAAAAGCTGAGGGAAATACTTACTCTACTTTGCTACATCACCCTTTCCTCTTCAAGGGAAAAACCAACGCAAGCTCAAGAGGTAGCAGGAAGAATTTCTGGCACCGTTGCCGAGGAGATCTACGCCAAGCCAAGACATACCAAGTACCCATCATAAAATCTGATCCCTCGCATTACATTATTCTCCATTCACCTCTCGTTTTCCTCTCCCCCACTTCTAAAATGATTTTTGAAAAAATTGCCTTTTCTTCGCCCTTCTTTCGTTCAATCTTTTGCTTACTCGTGTTACCATGTGCCTTCTATTTGCTTGCATCTTTGCTTGCTAAAAAATCTATTGATATGGATCCACTTAAAGTTTTCTGCTTGGATCATCTTCGATCTATATGTGCTCGTGCTGAAACCCCAACTAGTTTAGTTGAGGGAAAATCTTTAGATGAGCATGCTCATTTTGTGCGTCACCATTTGTCTGAAAAAGGGAGGCTCTTATGGAATCAAATAAACGGTTTGTTGTGTTATGCTTGGAATCTTTGTGAAATTTATGATTTTACTTGTTGGTCTAAGAACCCTAAAAAACACCTTCCCTACCTATGTGAGTTTAACGATAATGAAATCTTATCTTCTTATGAAAAGGGTGTTTATAGTTACTATGATATCGAACAAATTGAAGAATTTGTTGCTTTTGAGGGTGCTTATGAAGTTGCTTCTTTGATTGAAAAGTATGATATTACTCTCTACAAATCTGAAAATTTTGACATACTTAAATATTGCTATAAAAACTATGCTCACAATGTCTATGTCAAAGAATTTATTGAGAGAATGACCGTTGCTTTGGAAGAAAATAACGATATGCATGATAATTATGATTCCGAAGATTTGATTGAAATATCCCTTGATGAACATGATGCTTGCTATTCTTATGGCCATGATGCCAATATTTATGGAGATGAATTTGCTATAGTCCCTTATGTTAAACATGAGATTTTTGCTATTGCTCCCATAGTTGACAGTTCCTTGAATCAAAAGCATGATTGCAATGATGTTATTAATAATCTTATTAATGTCAATTGTGTTAATGATATGCAAAACCCTAAGCTTGGGGATTCTAGTTTTGCTATGTCCACTATTTGTTGCAATGATCATGATTGGGGTGATTCTTCTTATGATCTTGAAAATTTATTTAAGCCCCACGATGAATATGAGATTGATAATAGTGTTTGCAATAATATTGAAAGTGGGTTTGGAAGAGTGTCAACTTTAGATCCCACATATTTGGAGAATGTTCAATCTTATGAATTTTTTGATAAAAGTGGGTTTGAAGAGGTCATGACTTTAGTTAATGTTTATCCCACTATTTTGGAAGAGTGTCAACTTTGCATGCATGTGGATCGTGTTGAGAATATGTTTTGTTTATAGCTATATTGTTGAATTTCTTTATGATCCTACATGTAATTATTATGAGAGAGGAAAATATGGTTGTAGAAATTTTCATGTTACTAAATTACCTCTCTTCATGTTGAGATTGCTATCGTCTCTTCCTTCTTCCTTGCATATGCTAGTTTTTGCTTGCCTTGATAATTTGTTTGCTTATAAAATGCCTATGCATAGGAAGTATGTTAGACTTAGATATGTTTGTCATGCGTTTTACGATGCTCTCTTTGTGCTTCAATTCTTCTCTTTTATGTGAGCATGATTGAAATTACCAATGCCTAGCTAAGGGCGTTAAACAATAGCGCTTGTTGGGAGGCAACCCAATTTTATTTTTGTTTTTGCTTTTTAGGTTCTGTTTAGCAATAAATATTTCATCTAGCCTCTGGTTAGATGTGGTTTTGTGTTTTAATTAGTGTTTGTGCCAAGTAAGACCTTTGGGATAGCTTACGGTGATAGTTAATTTGATCTTGTTGAAAAATAGAAACTTTTGCGTGCACGAAAATAATTTTCATAAATCACAGAAACGTGCTTTTAAGTTGATTATTTTTGCAGAAGATTAATAAAAAATATTTCTTAGAACTTCCGAATTTCTCAGGATTTTTGGAGTTACAGAAGTATTCAAAATATCCAGATTACTACAGACCGTTCTGTTTTTGATAGATTCTGTTTTTCGCGTGTTGTTTACTTATTTTGATGAATCTATGGCTAGTATCTGGGGGTATGAACCATGGAAAAGTTGGAATACAGTAGATATTACACCAATATAAATAAAGAATGAGTTCACAACAGTACCAAAAGTGGTGATTTATTTTCTTATACTAACGGAGCTTACGAGATTTTCTGTTGAAGTTTTGTGTTGTGAAGTTTTCAAGTTTTGGGTAAGGATTTGATGGACTATGGAATAAGGAGTGGAATGAGCCTAAGCTTGGGGATGCCCAAGGCACCCCAAGGTAATATTCAAGGACAACCAAGAGCCTAAGCTTGGGGATGCCCCGAGAAGGCATCCCCTCTTTCGTCTTCGTCTATCTGTAACTTTACTTGAGGCTATATTTTTATTCACCACATGATATGTGTTTTGCTTGGAGCGTCTTGTATGAATTGAGTCTTTGCTTTTCAGTTTGCCACAATCATCCTTGCTGTACACACCTTTTGGGAGATATACGCATGAATCGTGATTTATTCGAATTCTCTATGTGCTTCACTTATATCTTTTGAGCTAGGCAATTTTGCTCTAGTGCTTCACTTATATCTTTTTAGAGCACGGTGGTGGTTTTATTTTATAGAAATTGATGAACTCTCGTACTTCACTTATATTATTTTGAGAGTCTTTAAAACAGCAAGGTAATTTTCTTTGGTTATAAAATTAGTCCTAATATGATGGGATTCAAGAGGGATATAATAAAAACTTTCATATAAAGTGCATTGAATACTATGAGAAGTTTGATTCCTTATGATGGTTTTGAGATATGAAGATGGTGATATTAGAGTCATGCTAGTGAGTAGTTGTGAATTTGAGAAATACTTGTGTTATGGTTTGTGAGTCCCGTTGCATGCACGTATGGTGAACCGTTCTGTAACGAAGTTGGAGGATGAGATAATTTTTTATTGTCTTCCTTATGAGTGGCGGTCGGGGACGAGCGATGGTCTTTT
The DNA here is from genome assembly GCA_036873465.1 of Thinopyrum obtusiflorum. Lineage (NCBI taxonomy): Eukaryota > Viridiplantae > Streptophyta > Magnoliopsida > Poales > Poaceae > Thinopyrum > Thinopyrum obtusiflorum. The sequence continues at coordinate 100,608 of JAAAWM010011802.1, read as the reverse complement.
CCAACCAATCTATCCCCCTAGGAGCATGCGTGTAGTACTTTGTTTCGATGACTAATAGATTTTTGCAATAAGTATGTGAATTCTTTATGACTAATGTTGAGTCCATGGATTATACGCACTCTCACCTTTCCGCCATTGCTAGTCTCTTTTGTACCGCGCAACTTTTGCTGGTACCATAAACCCACCATATACCTTCCTTAAAACAGCCACCATACCTACCTATTATGGCATTTTCATAGCCATTCCGAGATATATTGCCATGCAACTTTCCACCGTTCCGTTTATTATGGCACGCATCATCATTGTCATATTGCTTTGCATAATCATGTAGTTGACATCGTATTTGTGGCAAAGCCACCGTCATCATTCTTTTTTATACATGTCACTCTTGATTCATTACACATCCCGGTCCACCGCCGGAGGCATTCACATAGAGTCATATTTTTGTTCTAGTATCGAGTTGTAATTTTTGAGTTGTTAGTAAACAGAAGTGTGATGATCTTCATTATTAGAGCATTGTCCCATGTGAGGAAAAAAAGAGAAAGGCCAAATAAAAAAAAGGAGGCCCAAAAAAAGAGAAAAAAAAGAAAAAAATGAGAGAAAAAGAGAGAAGGGACAATGTTACTATCCTTTTTGCCACACTTGTGCTTCAAAGTAGCACCATGATCTTCATGATAGAAAGTCTCCTATATTGTCATTTTCATATACTAGTGGGAATTTTTCATTATAGAACTTGGCTTCTATATTCCAACGATGGGCTTCGTCATAATGCCCTAGGTCTTCATGAGCAAGCAAGTTGGATGCACACCCACTTAGTTTTGTTTTTGAGCTTTCATAAACTTATAGCTCTAGTGCATCCGTTGCATGGCAATCCCTACTCACTCACATTGGTATCTATTGATGGGCATCTCCATAGCCCGTTGATACGCCTAGTTGATGTGAGACTATCTCCTTTTTTTGTCTTCTCCACAACCACCATCTATTCCACCTATAGTGCTATGTCCACGGCTCACGCTCATGTATTGCGTGAAAGTTGAAAGGGTTTGAGAACATCAAAAGTATGAAACAATTGCTTGGCTTGTCATCGGGGTTGTGCATGATTTGAATATTTTGTGTGATGAAGATGGAGCATAGCCAGACTATATGATTTTGTAGGGATAAGCTTTCTTCGGCCATGTTATTTTGAGAAGACATAATTATTTTGTTAGTATGCTTGAAGTATTATTGTTTTTATGTCAATATTAAACTTTTGTTTTGAATCTTACGGATCTGAACATTCATGCCACAATAAAGAGAATTACATGGATAAATATGTTAGGTAGCATTCCACATCAAAAATTCTATTTTTATCATCTACCTACTCGAGGACGAGCAGGAATTAAGAATGGGGATGCTTGATACGTCTCCAACGTATCTATAATTTTTGATTGTTCCATGCTATTATATTTTCTGTTTTGGATGTTTTATATGCATTAATATGCTATTTTATATGATTTTTGGGACTAACCTATTAACCTAGAGCCCAGTGCCAGTTTCGGTTTTTCTTTGTTTTAGTGTTTCGCAGAAAAGGAATACCAAACGGAGTCCAAACGGAATGAAACTTTCGCGATGATTTTTCTTGGACCAAAAGACAACCAGGAGACTTGGAGTGCAAGTTAGAAGTGCCATGAGGCGGTCACAAGGGTGGAGGGCGCGCCCCCGACCCTGTGGGCCCCTCGGTGACCCCCTGACCTAGATTGTCCTCCTATATATTCTCGAATACCCCAAAACCTTCGGGGGGAGCCACGAAACCACTTTTCCACCGCTGCATCCTTCTGTACCCGTGAGTTTCCATCTAGGGGCCTTTTCCGGCATCCTGCCGGAGGGGGATTCGATCACGGAGGGCTTCTACATCAACACCATTGCCTCTCCGATGAAGCGTGAGTAGTTTACCACAGACCTACAGGTCCATAGCTAGTAGCTAGATGGCTTCTTCTCTCTCTTTGATTCTCAATACAAAGTTCTCCTCGATGTTCTTGGAGATCTATTCGATGTAATACTTTTTTGCGGTGTGTTTGCCGAGATCCGATGAATTGTGGATTTATGATCAGCTTATCTATGAATATTATTTGAATCTTCTCTGAATTCTTATAAGCATGATTTGATATCTTTGCAAGTCTCTTCGAACTATCGATTTGGTTTGGCCAACTAGATTGGTTTTTCTTGCAATGGGAGAAGTGCTTAGCTTTGGGTTCAATCTTGCGGTGCTCGATCCTAGTGACAGAAGGGGAACCGACACGTATTGTGTTGTTGCCATCGAGGATAAAAAGATGGGGTTTTCATCATATTGTTTGAGTTAATTCCTCTACATCATCTCATCTTGCCTAATGCGTTACTCTGTTCTTATGAACTTAATACTCTAGATGCATGCTGGATAGCGGTCGATGTGTTGAGTAATAGTAGTAGATGCAGAATCGTTTTGGTCTACTTGACACGGACGTGATGCCTATATTCATGATCATTGCTTTAGATATCTTCATAACGATGCGCTTTTCTATCAATTGACAACACATGTCTATGGTTAGGAAACTTAACCATCTTTGATTAACGAGCTAGTCTAGTAGAGGCTTACTAGGGACACGGTATTTTGTCTATGTATCCACACATGTATAAAGTTTCCGGTTAATACAATTCTAGCATGAATAATAAACATTTATCATGATATAAGGAAATATAAAATAACAACTTTGTTATTGCCTCTAGGGCATATTTCCTTCAGTCTCCCACTTGCACTAGAGTCAATAATCTAGTTCACATCGCCATGTGATTTAACACCAATAGTTCACATCTTTATGTGATTAATACCCATAGTTCACATTGCCATGTGACCAACACCCAAAGGGTTTACTAGAGTCAATAATCTAGTTCACATCACTATGTGATTAACACCCAAAGAGTACTAAGGTGTGATCATGTTTTGCTTGTGAGAGAAGTTTAGTCAACGGGTCTGCCGCATTCAGATCCGTATGTATTTTGCAAATTTCTATGTCTACAATGCTCTGGATGGAGCTACTCTAGCTAATTGCTCCCACGTTCAATACGTATCTAGATTGAGACTTAGAGTCATCTAGATCAGTATCAAAGCTTGTATCGATGTAACTCTTTACGACGAACTCTTTATCACTTCCATAACCGAGATAAACATTTCCTTAGTCCTCTTTAAGGTAACTAAGGATAATTTTGACCGCTGTCCAGTGATCTATTCCTGGATCACTATTATACCCTCTTGCCAAACTCATGGCAAGGTACACAACAGGTTTGGTACACAGCATGGCATACTTTATAGAACCTATGGCGAGGCATAGGGAATGACTTTCATTCTCTCTTTATCTTCCGCCGTGGTCGGGTTTTGAGTCTTTACTCAACTTCACACCTTACAATACAAGCAAGAACTCCTTCTTTGACTGATCCATTTTGAACTCCTTCAAAATCTTGTCAAGGTATGTACTCATTGAAAGTCTTATCAAGCGTCTTGTCTATCTCTATAGATCTTGATGCCCAATATGTAAGCAGCTTCACCGAGGTCTTTCATTGAAAAATTCTTATTCAAATATCCTTTTATGCTATTCAAAAATTCTACATCATTTCCAATCAACAATATGTCATCCACATATAATATCAGAAATGCAACAGAGCTCCCACTCACTTTCTTATAAATACAGGCTTCACCATAAGTCTGTATAAAACCATATGCTTTGATCACCTTATCAAAGCCTATATTCCAACTCTGAGATGCTTGCACCAGTCCATAGATGGATCGCTGGAGTTTGCACACTTTGTTAGCACCTTTAGGATCGACAAAACCTTTTGGTTGCATCACTTACAACTCTTCTTTAAGAAATCCTTTAAGGAATGCAGTTTTGACATCCATTTGCCAGATTCATAAAATGCGGCAATTGCTAACATGATTCGGACAGACTTAAGCATCGCTACGAGTGGGAAAATCTCATCAGAGTCAACACCTTGAACTTGTCGAAAACCTTTTGTGACAAGTCAAGCTTTGTAGATAGTAACACTACCATCAGTGTCCGTCTTCCTCTTGAAGATCCATTTATTCTCAATGGCTTGCTGATCATTGGGCAAGTCCACCAAAGTCCACACTTTGTTGTCATACATGGATCCTATCTCAGATTTCGTGGCCTCAAGCCATCTGTCGGAATCTGGGCTCATCATAGTTTCTTCATAGTTCATAGGTTCATCATGGTCTAATAACATGACTTCCAGGAAAGGATTACCGTACCACTCTGGTGTGGAACGTGCTCTGTTCGACCTACGAGGTCCAGTAGTAACTTGATCCAAAGTTTCATGATCATCATCATTAGCTTCCTCTCTAGTTGGTGTAGGTATCACGGGAACGGATTTCACTGATGTGCTACTTTCCAATTCGAGAGAAGGTACAATTACCTCATCAAGTTCTACTTTCCTCCCACTCACTTCTTTTGAGAGAAGCTCCTTCGCTAGAAAGGTTCCATTCTCAGCAACAAAGATCTTGCCTTCGGATCTGTGGTAGAAGGTGTACCCAATTGTTTCCTTAGGGTATCCAATGAAGATGCACTTCTTTGATTTGGGTTCGAGCTTATCAGGCTGAAGCCTTTTGACATAAGTGTCGCAACCCCAAACCTTAAGAAACGACAACTTAGGTTTCTTGCCAAACCACAATTCATACGGTGTCGTCTCAACGGATTTAGACGGTGCCCTATTTAACGTGAATGTAACTGTCTCTAATGCATAACCCCAAAATAATAGTGGTAAATCGGTAAGAGACATCATAGATTGCACCATATCTAATAAAGTACGGTTACGACGTTCGGACACACCATTACGCTGTGGTGTTCTAGGTGGCGTGAGTTGTGAAACTATTCCACATTGTTTTAAATGAAGGCCAAACTCGTAACTCAAATATTCACCTCTGCGATCAGATCGTAGAAACTTTATTTTCTTGTTACGATGATTCTCCACTTCACTCTAAAATTCCTTGAACTTTTCAAATGTTTCAGACTTGTGTTTCATTAAGTAGATATACCCATATCTGCTCAAATCATCTGTGAAGGTCAGAAAATAACGATACCCGCCGCGTGCCTCAACACTCATCGGACTGCATACATCGGTATGTATTATTTCCAATAAGTCATTGGCAAGATCCATTGTTTCGGAGAACGGAGTTTTAGTCATCTTGCCCATGAGGCATGGTTCGCAAGTATCAAATGATTAATAATCAAGTGATTCCAAAAATCCATACATATGGAGTTTCTTCATGCGCTTTACACCAATATGACCTAAACGGCAGTGCCAATATGTTGCACTATCATTATCAACTTTGCATCTTTTGGCATCAATATTATGAATATGTGTATCACAATGATCGAGATTCAATAAACCATTTACATTGGGAGTATGACCATAGAAGGTTTTATTCATTTAAACAGAACAACAATTATTCTCTGACTTAAATGAATAACTGTATCGCAATAAACATGATCTAATCAAATTCATGCTCAACGCAAACACAAAATAACATATATTTAGGTCCAACACTAATCCCGAAGGTAGAGGGAGTGTGCGATGGTGATCTTATCAACCTTGGAATCACTTCCAACACACATCGTCACCTCGCCCTTAACTAGTCTATGTTCATTTTGCAACTCCTGTTTCGAGTTACTAATCTTAACAACTGAATCGGTATCAAATACCTTGGGGTTACTATGAACACTAGCAAAGTACACATCAATAACATGTATATCAAGTATATCTTTGTTCACTTTTCCATCCTTCTTATCCGCCAAATACTTGGGGTAGTTCCGCTTCTAGTGACCATTCCCTTTGCAGTAGAAGCACTCAGTTTCAGTCTTAGGTCCAGCTTTGGGCTTCTTCACGGGAGTGACAACTTGCTTGCCATTCTTCTTGAAGTTCCCTTTCTTTCCCTTGTCCTTTTTCTTGAAACTAGTGGTCTTTTTAACCATCAAGACTTGATGCTCTTTCTTGATTTCTACCTTCGCTGATTTCAGCATCGCGAAGAGCTCGGGAATCTTTCCCGTTATCCCTTGCACATTGTAGTTCATCATGAAGTTCTAGTAGCTTGGTGATAGTGACTAGAGAACTCGATCAATCACTATCTTATCTGGAAGATTAACTCCCGCTTGATTCAAGTGATTGTAGTACCCAGACATTCTGAGCACATGCTCACTGGCTGAGCTATTCTCCTCCATCTTGTAGGCAAAGTACTTGTCAGAGGTCTCATACCTCTCGACATGGGCATGAGTCTTAAATACCAATTTCAGCTCTTGGAACATATCATATGCTCCGTAGCGTTCAAAATGTTTTTGAAGTCCCGGTTCTAAGCCATAAAGCATGGCGCACTAAACTATCAAGTAGTCATCATACCGAGGCTATCAAACATTCATAACATCTGCATCTGCTCCTGTAATCGGTCTGTCACCTAGCAGTGCATCAAGGACATGATTCTTCTGTGCAGCAATGAGGATAATCCTGAGATGATGAACCCAGTCCGCATCATTGGTACTAACATCTTTCAACTTATTTTTCTCTAGGAACATATCAAAATTAACGGGGAGGTACATCGCGAGCTATTGATCTACAACATAATTAGCAAATACTATCAGTACTAAGTTCATGATAAATTAAGTTCAATTAATCAAATTACTTAAGAACTCCCACTTAGATAGACATCCCTCAAGTCATCTAAATGATACGTGATCCAAATCAACTAATCCATGTCCGATCATCACATGAGATGGAGCAGTCATCAATGGTGAACATCTCTATGTTGATCATATCTACTATATGATTCACGTTCGACCTTTTGGTCTCCAATGTTCCGAGGCCATGTCTGTACATGCTAGGCTCGTCAGGTTTTACCCGAGTATTCCACATGTGCAAAACTGTCTTGCACCCGTTGTATGTGAACGTAGAGCCTATCACACCCGATCATCACGTGGTGTCTCAGCACGAAGAACTGACGCAACGGTGCATACTCAGGGAGAACACTTATACCTTGAAATTTAGTTAAGGGATCATCTTATAATGCTACCACCGTACTAAGCAAAATAAGATGCATAAAAGATAAACATCACATGCAATCAAAATTTGTGACATGATATGGCCATCATCATCTTGTGCTTTTGATCTCCATCTCCAAAGCATCGTCATGATATCCATCGTCACCGGCTCGACACCTTGATCTCCATCGTAGCGCCGTGGTCGTCTCGCCAACTATTGCTCTTACAACTATCGCTAACGCATAGTGAGAAAGTAAAGCAATTACATGGTGTTTGCATTTCATACAATAAAGAGACAACCATAAGGCTTCTGCTAGTTGCCGATAACTTTTACAAAACATGATCATCTCATACAATAACGTTTATCACATCATGTCTTGACCATGTCACATCACAACATGCCCTGCAAAAACAAGTTAGACGTCCTCTACTTTGTTGTTGCAAGTTTTACGTGGCTGCTACGGGCTTCTAGCAAGAACCGTTCTTACCTACGCATCAAAACCACAACGGTGATTTATCAAGTTTGCTGTTTTAACCTTCAACAAGGACCGGCCGCAGTCAAATTCGATTCAACTAAAGTGGGAGAAACAGACACCCGCCAGCCACCTTTATGCAAAACTAGTTGCATGTCTGTCGGTGGAACTGGTCTCATGAACGTGGTCATGTAAGGTTGGTCCGGGCTGCTTCATCCAACAATACTGCTGAATCAAAATAAGACATTGGTGGTAAGCAGTATGACGATCACCGCCCACAACTCTTTGTGTTCTACTCGTGCATATCATCTACGCATAAACCTGGCTCGGATACTACTGTTCGGAAACGTAGCATGCAATTTCAAAAAAATTCCTATGCTCACGCAAGATCTATCTAGGAGATGCATAGCAACGAGAGGGGGAGAGTGTGTCTACATACCCACGTAGACCAAAAGCGGAAGCATTTGACAACACGGTTGATGTAGTCGAACTTCTTCTCGTTCCGATCGATCAAGTACCGAATGTACGGCACCTCCGAGTTCTGCACACGTTTAGCTCGATGACGTCCCTCGAACTCTTGATCCAGCAAAGTATCAAGGAAGTAGATGAGTTTCGTCAGCACGACGGCATGGTGACGGTGATGGTGAAGTGATCCGCGCAGGGCTTCGTCTAAGCACCACGAGAATATGACCGAGGGTGTAATCTATGGAGGGGGGCACCGCACACGGCTAACAGATGTTGTTGTGTGTTCTAGGCGCCCCCTCCCCATGTATATATAGGTGGGAGCCCCCCCCCCCCCCCCCCCCCCCCCCCCCCCCCCCCCCCCCCCCCCCCCCCCCCCCCCCCCCCCCCCCCCCCCCCCCCCCCCCCCCCCCCCCCCCCCCCCCCCCCCCCCCCCCCCCCCCCCCCCCCCCCCCCCCCCCCCGAACGTTAAGCGTGCGGACCCTACGGGTTCGAGAACTATGTAGACATGACCGAGACACCTCTCCGGTCAATAACCAATAGCGGAACCTGGATGCTCATATTGGTCCCTACATATTCTACGAAGATCTTTATCGGTTGAACAGTTATGACAACATACGTTATTCCCTTTGTCATCGTTATGTTACTTGCCCGAGATTCGATCGTCGGTATCTTTATACCTAGTTCAATCTCGTTACCGGCAAGTCTCTTTACTCGTTACGTAATACATAATCCTGCAACTAGCTCATTAGTCACTTTGCTTGCAAGGCTTCTTATGATGTGTATTACCGAGAGGGCCCAGAGATACCACTCCGATACTCGGAGTGACAAATTCCAATCTCGATCTATGCCAACCCAACAAACACCTTCGGAGATACCTGTAGAGCATCTTTATAATCACCTAGTTACGTTGTGATGTTTGATAGCACACAAGGCATTCCTCTGGTATCCAGGAGTTGCATAATCTCATAGTTGAAGGAATATGTATTTGTCATGAAGAAAGCAATACCAATAAAATTGAACGATCAATATGCTATGCTAACGGATGGGTCTTGTCCATCACATCATTCTCCTGATGATGTGATCCCGTTCATCAAATGACAACACATGTCTATGGTTAGGAAACTTAACCATCTTTGATTAACGAGCTAGTCTAATGGAGGCTTACTAGGGACACGGTGTTTTGTCTATGCATCCACACATGTATCAAGTTTCCGGTTAATACAATTCTAGCATGAATAATAAACATTTATCATGATATAAGGAAATATAAAATAACAACTTTATTATTGCCTCTAGGGCATATTTCATTCAATATGGTCAAGACATGATGTGATATACGTTATTATATGAGATGATCATGTTTTGTAATTTATCAACAACTGGCAGGAGCCTTATGGTTGTCTCTTTATTGTATGAAATGCATACGCCATGTAATCGATTTACTTTATTGTTATAAGTTAGCAATAGTTGTAGAAACAATAGTTGGCGAGACGACCACGACGTTACGATGGAGATCAAGGTGTCGATCCAGTGATGATGGAGATCATGATGATGCTTTGGAGATGGAGATCAAAAGCACAAGATGATGGCCATATCATGTCACATATTTTGATTGCATGTGATGTTTATCTTTTATGCATCTTATTTTGCTTAGAACAACGGTAGCATTATAAGATGATCCCTTCACTAAATTTCAAGATATAGGTGTTCTCTCTGAGTATGCATCATTGCGAAAGTTCGTCGTTTCGAGACACCACGTGATGATCGGGTGTGATAGACTCTACGTTCACATACAACGGGTGTAAGATAGTTTTACACATGCAGAATACTTGGGTTAAACTTGACGAGCCTAGCATGTACAGACATGGCCTCGGAACACTGGAGATCGAAAGGTCGAACGTGTATCATATAGTAGATATGATCAACATAGAGATGTTCACCATTGATGACTACCCCATCTCACATGATTATCGGACATGGATTAGTTGATTTGGATCAAGTGTCACTTAGATGACTTGAGGGATGTCTATTTAAGTGGGAGTTCTTAAGTAATTTGATTAATTGAACTTAATTTATCATGAACTTAGTCCTGATAGTATTTGCACATTATGTCATAGATCAATAGCTCGCGATGTAGCTCCCCGTTTATTTTTGATATGTTCCTAGAGAAAAATAAGTTGAAAGATGATAGTAGCAATGATGCGGACTTGGTCCCTGATCTGAGGATTATCCTCATTACTGGACAGAAGAATTATGTCCTTGATGCACCGCTATGTGACAGACCTATTCTAGGAATAGATGTAGATATTATGAACGTTTGGCAAGCTCGTAATGATGACTACTTGATAGTTTAGTGCGTCATGATTTACGGCTTAGAACCGGGACTTCAAAAACGTTTTGAAACGCCACGGAGCAAATGAGATGTTCCTAGAGCTGAAATTGGTATTTCAGACTCATGCCCGTGTCGAGAGGTATGAGACCTTTAAGAAGTACTTTGCCTAGCTACAAGATTGAGGAGAATAGCTCAACCAGTGAGCATGTGCTTAGAATGTCTGGGTACTACAATCGCTTGAATCAAGTGGGAGTTAATCTTCCAGATAAGATAGTGATTGACAAAGTTCTGTAGTCACTATCACCAAGCTACTAGAACTTCGTGATGAACTATAATGTGCAAGGGAGAACGAAAAAGATCCCCGAGCTCTTCGCGATGCTGAAATCTGCGAAGGTAGAAATCAAGAAAGAGCATCAAGTGTTGATGGTTAACAACACCACTAGTTTCAAGAAAAAGGGCAAAGGAAAAGAAAAGGGAACTTCAAGAAGAATGGCAAGCAAGTTACCACTCCCGTGAAGAAGCCCAAAGCTGGACCTAAGCCTGAAACTGAGTGCTTCTACTTCAAAGGGAATGGTCACTAGAAGCGGAACTACCCCAAATACTTGGCGGATAAGAAGGATGGCAAAGTGAACAAAGGTATATTTGATATACATGTTATTGATGTGTACTTTACTAGTGTTCATAGTAACCCATGGATATTTGATACCGGTTCAGTTGCTAAGATTAGTAACTCGAAACAGGAGTTGCAGAATAAACAAAGACTAGTTCAGGGCGAGGTGACGATGTGTGTTGGAAGTGATTCCAAGGTTGATAAGATCACCATCGCATACTCCCTCTACCTTCAGGATTAGTGTTGAACCTAAATAAATGTTATTTGGTGTTTGCGTTGAGCATGAATATGATTAGATCATGTTTATTGCGATACAGTTATTCATTTAAGTCAGAGAATAATTGTTGTTCTATTTAAATGAATAAAACCTTCTATGGTCATGCACTCAATGCAAATGGTTTATTGAATCTCGATCGTAGTGACACACATATTCATAATATTGATGCCAAAAGATGCAAAGTTGATAATGATAGTGCAACATACTTGTGGCACTGCCGTTTAGGTCATATTGGTGTAAAGCGCATGAACCCCCCCCCCCCCCCCCCCCCCCCCCCCCCCCCCCCCCCCCCCCCCCCCCCCCCCCCCCCCCCCCCCCCCCCCCCCCCCCCCCCCCCCCCCCCCCCCCCCCCCCCCCCCCCCCCCCCCCCCCCCCCCCCCCCCCCCCCCCCCCCCCCCCCCCCCCCCCCCCCCCCCCCCCCCCCCCCCCCCCCCCCCCCCCCCCCCCCCCCCCCCCCCCCCCCCCCCCCCCCCCCCCCCCCCCCCCCCCCCCCCCCCCCCCCCCCCCCCCCCCCCCCCCCCCCCCCCCCCCCCCCCCCCCCCCCCCCCCCCCCCCCCCCCCCCCCCCCCCCCCCCCCCCCCCCCCCCCCCCCCCCCCCCCCCCCCCCCCCCCCCCCCCCCCCCCCCCCCCCCCCCCCCCCCCCCCCCCCCCCCCCCCCCCCCCCCCCCCCCCCCCCCCCCCCCCCCCCCCCCCCCCCCCCCCCCCCCCCCCCCCCCCCCCCCCCCCCCCCCCCCCCCCCCCCCCCCCCCCCCCCCCCCCCCCCCCCCCCCCCCCCCCCCCCCCCCCCCCCCCCCCCCCCCCCCCCCCCCCCCCCCCCCCCCCCCCCCCCCCCCCCCCCCCCCCCCCCCCCCCCCCCCCCCCCCCCCCCCCCCCCCCCCCCCCCCCCCCCCCCCCCCCCCCCCCCCCCCCCCCCCCCCCCCCCCCCCCCCCCCCCCCCCCCCCCCCCCCCCCCCCCCCCCTTCATAGGATACCCTAAGGAAACAATTGGGTACACCTTCTACCACAGATCCGAAGGCAAGATCTTTGTTGCCAAGAATGGAACCTTTCTAGAGAAGGAGTTTCTTTTGAAAGAAGTGAGTGGGAGGAAAGTAGAACTTGATGAGGTAATTGTACCTTCTCTCAATTTAGAAAGTAGCATATCACAGAAAACCGTTCCCGTGATGCCTACACCAATCAGAGAGGAAGCAAATGATAATGATCATGAAACTTCAGATCAAGTTACTACAGAACCTCGTAGGTCGACCAGAGCACGATCTGCACCAGCGTGGTACGGTAATCCTGTCCTGGAATTCATGTTACTAGACCATGGCGAACCTACGAACTATGAAGAAGCTATGATGAGCCCAGATTCCGACAAATGGCTTGAGGCCATGAAATCTGAGATAGGATCCACGTATGAGAACAAAGTATGGACTTTCGTGGACTTGCCCGATGATCGCCAAGCCATAGAGAATAAGTGGATCTTCAAGAAGAAGACTGACGCTAATGGTAATGTTACTGTCTACAAAGCTCGACTTGTCGCAAAAGGTTTTTGACAAGTTCAAGGGGTTGATGATACGTCTCCAACGTATCTATAATTTTCGATTGTTCCATGCTGTTATATTATCATTCATGGATGTTTTACAATCATTTTATAGTCATTTTATATCATTTTTTGGTACTAACCTATTGACATAGTGCCAAGTGTCAGTTGCTGTTTTCTGCATGTTTTTTACATCACAGGAAATCAATACCAAACGGAGTCCAAACGCAGTGAAACTTTTTGTGGATTTTTTTGGGACCAGAAGACATCCAGTGGGCCGGAGAAGCACCTGGGGGTGCTCCGAGGGGAGCACAACCCACCAGGGCGCGCCTGGGGGCGCAGGCGCGCCCAGGTGGGTTGTGCCCACCTCGGGTGCCCCCTGAACCGCCTCTTTGCTCTATTAATACCCCAATATTCCAGAAATCCTAGGGGAGTTGACGAAAATCAATTCCAGCCACCGTAGAGTCCAGAACCACCAGATCCAATCTAGACACCATCACTAAGGGGTTCATCATGCCCATTGGTGCCTCTCCGATGATGCTTGAGTAGTTCTTTGTAGACCTATGGGTCCGTAGTTAGTAGCTAGATGGCTTCCTCTCTCTCGTTTGATTCTCAATACAATGGTCTCTTGGAGATCCATATGATGTAACTCTTTTTGCGTTGTGTTTGTTGGGATCCGATTAACTTTGAGTTTATGATCAGATCTATCTTTTTATCCATGAAAGTTATTTGAGTCTTCTTTGATCTCTTATATGCATGATTTCTTATAGCCTCGTATTTCTTCTCCGATATTTGGGTTTTGTTTGGCCTTGATCTATTTATCTTGCAATGGGAAGAGGTGCTTTGTAGTGGGTTCGATCTTACGGTGCTTGATCCCAGTGACAGAAGGGGAACCGACACGTATGTATCATTGCTACTAAGGATAAAACGATGGGGGTCTATTTCTACATAAATAGATCTTGTCTACATCATGTCATCATTCTTATTGCATTACTCCATTTCTCCATGAACTTAATACACTAGATGCATGGTGGATAGCGGTCGATGTGTGGAGTAATAGTAGTAGATGCAGGCAGGAGTCGGTCTACTAATCTTGGACGTGATGCCTATATAATGATCATTGCGTGGATATCGTCATGATTATTTGAAGTTCTATCAATTGCCCACCAGTAATGTGTTCACCCACCGTTTGCTATTTTTCTCGAGAGAAGCCACTAGTGAAATCTACGGCCCCCGGGTCTCTTCCTTATTATATTTGCCTTTGCGATCTATTTTCCTTTGCTTTTATTTTCATATCTATTAAACCAAAAATACAAAAATACCTTGCTGCACTTTATTTTATTTGGCGTTCGATCTATCAATATTTACAACTCTCTCACGTCCATTTGCCTATCTCTGGCGCCGTTGCCCGAAAGGGATTGACAACCCCTTTAACACGCTGGGTTGCGAGTATTTGTTATTTGTGTGCAGGTGCCGTTCATGTAGTGTTGCGTGATTCTCCTAATAGTTCGATAACCTTGGTCTCATCACTGAGGGAAATACCTACCATTGCTGTGCTGCATCGTCCCTTCCTCTTTGGGGAAATGCCGATGTAGTTCAAGCCAACATCAAAAGGAATTTCTGGCGCCGTTGCCGGGGAGGATCACGTCAAGATAGTCTCCCGTCAACTCGCCAATTTCTGGCGTCGTTGCCGGGGAGACATCATCAACATCTACCAGGTTCCTAATCACAAATCTCATCCCCTCGCAATTTACATTATTTGCCATTTGCCTCTCGTTTTCCTCTCCCCCACTTCACAAAAAATTGCCGTTTTATTCGCCCTCTTTTTCGTTCTCCGTTTTCTTGCCGGATTTGTTTTTGAGTGCAATCTTGTTGCGAAGTCACAATGACTCAAGAGAAAACCAAGTTGTGTGATTTCTCAAATACCAACAACAATGATTTTATTGGCACTCCGATTGCTCCTCCCGCCACTAGTGCGGAGTCTTGTGATATTAATACTGCTTTGTTGAATCTTGTTATGAAAGATCAATTTTTCGGTACTCCTAATGAGGATGCCGCGTCCCATCTTAACACATTCGTGGAATTATGCGATATGCCAAATAAAAAAGATGTGGACAATGATGTTGTGAAGTTGAAATTATTTCCATTTTGTTTGCGAGATCATGCAAAAATTTGGTTTTCTTCGTTGCCTCGCCATAGTATCGATTCTTGGAATAAGTGCAAAGATGCTTTCATTACTAAGTATTTTCCGCCCGCAAAAATTATTTCCGTTAGGACCCAGATCATGAATTTCAAGCAACTTGAGCATGAGCATATTGCACAATCTTGGGAAAGGATGAAAATGATGCTAAGGAATTGCCCAACTCATGGGTTAAATCTTTGCATGATCATACAAATTTTTTATGCGGGGTTAAATTTTGTTTCTCGTAATCTTTTAGATTCCACCGCGGGTGGTACTTTTATGGAAATTACTTTGGGTGAAGCCACCAAATTGCTTGATAATATCATGGCAAATTATTCACAATGGCATACTGAAAGAGCTCCTACTAGAACTACTGCAGGATGCTGCTAACGCGACACTACGATCAGAGACCCTTCGAGAAACTATGTGCGATGCAATAATCGCAAACGATGCTGTATGAAAACCGTCAGAAATGTATAAAACGTTTGCGATGGAGGATGCATCAAACATGGTTCAGATTTTAGTTGCGTGTGCGATCCAGGGCATACGGTTCAGTCCAATGAACTGTTTGTGATGAGGCGGAACAAAAGAAACGGGCAGCCTGATGAAGGCGTGTGCGATATAGAGCATACGGTTCACTTGGATGAACTGTTTGTGATTAGGCAACACAAAAGAAACGGGCAGCCAGATGAAGGTGTGTGCGATATACAGCATACGGTTCACTCGGATGAACTATTTGTGATTAAGCAACACAAAAGAAACGGTCAGCCAGAACAAGGTGTGTGTGATTGAGGGCATACGCTTCAGAAGGATTAACTATTTGTGATTAGGCATTAGAACAAAAACGGGTAAGCCAGATCAAAGTGTCTGCGATTGATGGCATACACTTCACATGGATGAACTGTTTGCGATTAGCCACAACAAACTGAAACAGTTAGATAGATCAACGTGTGTGCGCTAGACGGGCACACCCATTCTAATTAAAAGAAGCGTGTGTGATGGTAATAACGAGCGCGCACGGTTGTTGGAACAAGACGTGTGCTGACATTGCCTATTGCGGTGCACCCTATGGCGCAAACACCACGTACATGGCCGAGAAGGCGTACGTGCCCACGTTACGCCTTCCGGGAATAGTGTCGCACTTATAACCGTCAGTAAATTTTGAGCATGCGTCCCGTCACATTCCAAATTGCAAACCTGTTCACATCGATCAAAACCTAAACGGTTTCCCACTTAGGAGCGTATTACTATGCGATTATAAATACTACTACTCCAAGATGACTACACATTCCTCCTCAACTCCTCATCCACAAAAAGTCAAAAACAAACAAGTCATTCATCATCGTTCCCTTGCGTCCACCATGGCCAGCGTGAGTTCTGGGACGAGAGATTGCCACCAGGGAGAGGCGAGCCTGGAAGCGGTAGCACGAGAGATGTCCCGCCTCGCTGCGATAGCAGCCAACATGTCCCGCCGCACGGCCGTAGCAGCAGAGAGGTCCCGCCGCGCCGCTGAAGCAGCACGGAGGACCCGCTGCGCCGTCGATGCAGCAGACTGGTCAGGCCGCGCCGCGAAAGCAGAGGAGATGTCCCACCGTGCCGCGAATGCAGCAGAGATGTTCTCCCTTGCCGCAGCGGCCTGGGAAAATGCCTCGCGGGTAGGCGAGGACTCTTACAGGCGCATGCGTGCCCTCGTCCTTAGGCAGATGGATCAGATCTCTAGGTGGGCGAGGTTGCAGGATGACCTGCAAGCCTTGTTTGAACAGTCTACCGACGTCATCCGGCAACTAAATGAGAGCAATGCGAAGCTCCGGGCCAAGCGCGACCTACTGAGGGTGAAGATCGTCGGAAGTGCGGAGCAGCAGGAGCAGACCACTGCCTTGTTGAAGAGGACCGGCGTCATCGTCGAGAAACTTATGGACGAGAATGCCATGCTGCACAACGAGCGCAGAAGGCTAGTGGAGGAATCCGTGGATGCTGTCAACCAGCATCTTGAGGACAAGAAAGAGCTCGTCGCCGCCCGCCGCGGAGACTAGTTGTCTTCCTTCTTCTTTTGCCCTTGTGTATATCGGGCGTTGCCGCATGTGGCTTTTTTTAATTATGTTTATATAAATATGTAGTACAACTATTATCCAATGTCATCGTCCTTATATTCATCATGCTTGCTATAAGTCGCAGTCGATGCTATATAGGTCTGTCGGATCTTACATCAAGATCCATGCAAAACTTTCTTTTGAGATTTTCATTTTTCTCTCTTAAATCTCAGGCCAGTGAGACATATAGCCACGCCGTAGAACAGGTGCTCGGGCGCCATTAATGGAGACGTTGGGAGGGCGGTGCGTGGCGGGTAGCGGTCAAAAGGGCTCTCCTCCCGATGAGCACGCGCAGGGGTCTGATCGCATGCCTCCCGTACTCAAATAGCTACCCCGCACGGCACCTCCTAGCCAATAAAAAAGGGGACGCGTGGCCGCATGTAATTGGTAAGTCGAACGCCCACGGTTTCAATAATACTTGTGTTTCCGATTTGTAACGTGACAGCACTTGTTCCAAAATGACTTTGTTGATTGTTAATGTGTGCGCCTTCGCAAATCGGACAGAAAAATTACCACAGCATGTTGGTGCCATGTCATGAGACCATGCCAAGTTTCATGATTTTCACGCGTGTTTTGGAATTACAGGAATTAAAAAACCAAGTTTCTCAATCTTTCCGGCCGAGCCACGACACCTAGATGTTTGAATTTCACTCCCATCTCTTGCATGCGACCCAGAAATTCACCCAAGGACACACATGTGATTTTTCAAACAACTTTGGTGCACTAGAGCATGTGCTTGGAGTTCAAATTTGAATTATGCACATTAAATGCCCAAAAACTCAATTAATGTATAAAAAGGCCAAACGAACCCGGAATAATCCCAAAATTTAGCACGGTACTCCTGTTTGGTCTAATCTGGCTGTGTAAAAAAATTAAGGCGGGAGAAGGCAGTGTACGTATGTCGTTTCGCACACGGAGGTGACACGTTCCCTCTCGGAACCACGAGCCTTCTTGAGGGAAGCTCCGGTTTGCAAGAAGCTTACACCAAAGCTTGTCCCAATTCGGCCAAAAAAATTACCGCAACATGTTGGTGCCATGTCATGACACCATGCCAAGTTTCATGATTTTCAGGCGTGTTTTGGAATTACAGGAATTAAAAAACCAAGATTCTCAATCTTTTCGGCCGAGCCACGACGCCCAGATGTTTGAATTTCACTCCAATCTCTTGCATGGGACCTAGAAATTCACCCAAGGACACACATGTGATTTTTCAAACAACTTTGGTGCAGTGGAGCCTGTGCTTGTAGGTCAAATTTGAATTATGCACATTAAATGCCCAGAAACTCAATTAATGTATAAAAAAGGCGAAACGAGCCCGGAATAATTCCAAAATTTAGCACGGTACTTCTATTTGGTCTAATCTGGCTGTGTAAAAAAATTTAGGTAGGAGAAGGCAGTGTACGTATGTCGTTTCGCACACGAAGGTGATACGTTCCCTCTCGGAACCAGGAGCCTTCTTGAGGGAAGCTCCGGTTTGCAAGAAGCTTACACCAAAGCTTGTCCCAATTCGGCCAAAAAAATTACCGCAACATGTTGGTGCCATGTCATGACACCATGCCAAGTTTCATGATTTTCAGGCGTGTTTTGGAATTACAGGGATTAAAAAACCAAGTTTCTCAATCTTTCCGGTCGAGCCACGACGCCCAGATGTTTGAATTTCACTCCAATCTCTTGCATGGGATCTACAAATTCACCCAAGGACACACATGTGATTTTTCAAACAACTTTGGTGCACCGGAGCCTGTGCTTGTAGTTCAAATTTGAATTATGCACATTAAATGCCCAGAAACTCAATTAATGTATAAAAAGGAGAAATGAACCCAGAATAATTCCAAATTTTAGCACGGTACTTCTATTTGGTCTAATCTGGCTGTGTAAAAAAATTAAGGCGGGAGAAGGCAGTGTACATATGTCATTTTGCACACGGAGGTGACACGTTCCCTCTCGGAACCACGAGCCTTCTTGAGAGAAGCTCCGGTTTGCAAGAAGCTTACACCAAAGCTTGTCCCAATTCGGCCAAAACAATTACCGCAGCATGTTGGTGCCATGTCATGAGACCATGCCAAGTTTCATGATTTTCAGGCGTGTTTTGGAACTACAGGAATTAAAAAACCAAGTTTCTCAATCTTTCCGGCCGAGCCACGACGCCGAGATGTTTGAATTTCAGTCCCATCTCTTGCATGGGACCTAGAAATTCACCCAAGGACACACACGTGATTTTTCAAACAACTTTGGTGCACTGGAGCCTGTGCTTGTAGTTCAAATTTGAATTATGCACATTAAATGCCCAGAAACTCAATTAATGTATAAAAAAGGCCAAACGAACCCGGAATAATTCCAAAATTTAGCACGGTACTTCTATTTGGTCTAATCTGCTTGTGTAAAAAATTAAGGTGGGAGAAGGCAGTGTGCGTATGTCGTTTCGCACACGGAGGTGACACGTTCCCTCTCGGAACCAGGAGCCTTCTTGAGGGAAGCTCCGGTTTGCAAGAAGCTTACACCAAAGCTTGTCCCAATTCAGCCAAAAAATTTACTACAGCATGTTGGTGCCATGTCATGACACCATGCCAAGTTTCATGATTTTCAGCCGTGTTTTGGATTTACAGGAATTAAAAAACCAAGTTTCTCAATCATTCTGGCCGAGCCACGACACCCAGATGTTTGAATTTTATTCCCATTTCTTGCATGGGACCTATAAATTCACCCAAAGACACACATGTGATTTTTCAGCAAACTTTGGTGCATTGGAGCATGTGCTTGTAGTTCAAATTTGAATTATGCACATTAAATGCCCAGAAACTCAATTAATGCATAAAAATGCCAAACGAACCCGGAATAATTCCAAATTTAAACACGACACTCATGTACTAGCTACATGTTCACTGTACGTAAATGTTCTAGCAATTCAAACACCATCCTTCCCTCCGTAACACCATTTTGTCTTTCAAAACATAATGAAAAAAATCAGGTATACCACAAACAGTTTACTAGAAAGAATCGTGTGGGATGCGATATAAAATATCTTGGCGCACCGTCTTCTCTGGCTTACGCAGGAAGCTTTGTCGTCTACAGTCCACCACCCCCGCTTGAACCAAACTTGCGCGCCAGTTTCTCGTGGCACCGAGCGAAATGTTTTTGCCACCGCGGAAATATCTATCTCCCCACCCCCTCCCTCCTACGAAAAGTCACATTTCCACTGTTCCTCCTTGCTTTCCAAGTTCAAACCTTCACTGCTGCGTACTGGCAGCTCAGCCTCCTCGCCGGCGACCCTTCTTCTTGCAGCGCCGCCTCCTCGCCGGCTACCCTTCTTCTTGCAGCGCCGCCTCCTCACCGGCGACCCTTCTTCTTGCAGCGCCACCTCCTCGCCGATGACCCTTCTTCTTGCTGCGCGGCCTCCTCGCCGCCGACCCTTCTTCTTGCTGCGCGGCCTCGTCGATATGGTCAGGTAATCCACACCCCACCCACACCATCCTCCCCCTTTCCCGTCCCACATGCCCCGACCGACGGAGCAACACCTTCCACCGAAATCACTGCCCCCCTACTCCAATTAAGCGCTGCCCACAGCCATTTTGCACGCAGTATAACATGTAGCTCAGTAGCATGCGGCCGCACGCACGAATGAGGTCGCTATGGCTGCCATGCGTGTCGACCGCCAGATCTTGGAGGAGCACCTCGTCTTCGAGGCCACCGTCGACACCGCCACATGGTTGTCTACTTTAAAATACAGTTCGTGATGTTTTCTCGAGGCCACCGCCAGTGCCTTCTAGTGATTTGTCCTCTGTAATGTTAATATGCAATCTGATGTTGTCCTCTGAAATGTAATGTTCAGTTAACACTTTGGTCCAACAATTGCTACATTTCGTAGTACTGTTCTCAAGCATTCTTTGTTTTGTTAATTGTCTTATCTTCTCATACATGTTTCTACTCTGCAATGTCGTGCTTAGTTAACTATTTTGGTTCATTTGGTCTGCTGTCCATTTAAGTGTTTGGTTCAGTTCTGCAATTTGGCTGTACTCAATACATATTCTACTGATAGTATGGCAACTCTCAGTTAACCTGATCAAGATCTTCCTTATGTGTGTTGCAGGGAAACAATGGGAGACACTGCGGTTTACCATCGAGGTTTGTTCAAGAAGGGTCCTTTGGCTAATAGCACATTATTGTGCAGTTGCAGGAATCATTCTAATATTTAGGTTTCTTACAATTTGGTCTTGCACATGTAGGTCCTGCTGTCAGAGGCTTAGACCCACTGTTCGACCCATTTTGCATATGGGGAAATGAGATGTCCATGAATATCAGTCAAGTCAAGAAACTCAGAAAGATTGTTAGGATGAAGAAACTTGCGACGAATAACAGCAAGATCTTTGTTTGCACAATGAAGAAGACATCAGTCAACTATAGGATGGTACCAACTCTTTTACCTTGTTTTTACCCCTTGCGCCATTTCAAAATTTACAACAGCAATTTATGCATAGCTTTGTTTTCAGTACTTTTCAAAGCAGTTCACCGATGATTACCTCTCAAACCACCTGCATGGTCAAGAGGCGAGGAAGGTATTCCTTCAACACCCACGGTACAATATTGAAGTCTTGCTGAAGAGGACGAAGGTTGGGCGGGCAATTATCCATAGCCACTGGCCTAAAGTTGCAAGGACATTCAACATCACTGAAGGCTCAATATTTGCCTTCCGCTTTTGCAGTTTCCCAGATGAGATTCATCTGTCTATTTACCGTGTATGATGCTACTTTCCAAAGGTTTTTGATGCTGCATGTGAAACTTGGTGCTGTTGTGTAATTCGATTATGAAATCCTGGTTGCTTTTATACGGATATGAAATATCTGGCATGTTTTATAAGAAATATCAGTTTGATTAGTACATGGATTATCAATAATAGGCAAATTACCCTGCTTATTGGGGTTTTCTATTGCAAACGGTTACTCAGACAGCACCGTGGGCGATGAACTCAAACAACCCGCACGGTTTCTAGAAAGTAGGCGTGTTCGATCAACTAACAATCACACATGGCTTCCGGCAGCGAACTGTTTGCGTTAGGCCACCTTGCACAAACGTTTCCACACAAAGAACTATGTGGGATGTACATACCTACGGAAATGATTTTCTGGGATTCACCGTGTGGGATGTACATACCTATGGAAATGATTTCTGGGATTCACCGTGTGGGATGTACATACCTACGGAAATGATTTCTGGGATTCACCGTGTGGGATGTACATACCTACGGAAATGATTTCTGGGATTCACCGTGTGGGATGTACATACCTACGGAAATGATTGGGTTTCCATGCCTCGCCTGATCGCACACGGCCCCAGCCTGGGTCCCACGAGGGCCTATCCCCGACGATTTCTGGGTCATGTGGGAAGGACCCCCTATCGCCCACACTCACTTGGCGACGGTTCCAAATGCCGTCGCGGAAAGGGGTTTTAAACTGTTTGTTTAGGACGTCGCTGTACCAGTGTAGTAAAAAAGTTAATTCGGTTGAAGAAATTTCTTCTTTGAGTGAAAAAGTTGATGCTCTTATGAAATTGGTTGCTAGTAAAAGTGCTCCTGTTGATTTTAATGATGTGCCTTTGTGTACTTTGATTGAGCAAACTAGTGATGCCATAGATGTGAATTTTATCTCGCGAAATAATTTCAATAACAATGCTTATAGAGGTAATTTTAATCCTAGGCCTTTTCCTAGTAATTCCTCTAATAGTTATGGTAATTCCTATGGTAATCAATATTATAATAATAATAGGAACACCTCTGATCTTGATAATAATAATAAAGAATTTATCAACACTCAAAAAGTTTTCAACACTACAATGGAAGAAAAGTTGAATAAGATTGATGATTTGTCTAGAAGTGTTGATAGAATTTCTCATGATGTGGAAAATCTCAAGATGAAATTTTTGTGCCTAAGGTAGAGGAATCAATTAAAGCTCTTTATTTTTCTATGGATGAAAGTAAGAAAAGAACGGCTATGCTTAGAGCTAGAAGAGAATTTTTAGAAAAGGCATTTTCTAGTGATTGCTTTCATAAAAGTGATGAAGATCTTAAAATGATTGGTGTTTCTTCAATTGATTCCTTGTTTAGTAAAATTAAAATTGATGATAAAGGGGCTGGAGAAGAGTCAACTTTAGCTCGAAGGCGTCTCGATAATTCGGAGGGTGAAAATCTTGTTGAGAAAATTGATAAAAGTGGGTTTGAAGAGGTGAAGACTTTAACTAGTGATGTGCCCACTCTTTTGGATTACAAAGACTTTAATTATGATATTTGCTCTTTGATTGATTGTATTTGTTTGTTGCAATCCATGATAAATTCACCCCATGCTTATGAACAAAATAAAGCTTTTACTAAACATATTGTTGATGCTTGAAAGCTTTGGAAGAAAAGTTGGAGTTCGAAGTTTCAATTCCTAGAAAATTGCATGATGAGTGGGAACCTACTATCAAAGTCAAGACTAAAAATTATGAATGTTTTGCTTTATGTTACTTGGGTGCTAGTGTTTCTACAATTCCGAAATCTTTTTGTGATGTGCTTGGTCTTACCGATATTAAAGAATGTTCTTTAAATTTGCACTTGGCGGATTCTACTATTAAAAAGCCTATGGAAGAATTAATGATGTTCTTATTCTTGCAAATAGGAATTATGTGCCCATAGATTTTATTGTTCTTGATATTGATTGCAATCCTTCTTGTCCAATTATTCTTGGTAGACCGTTTTTACGCACTATCGGTGCCGTGATTGATATGAAAGAAGGCAATATTAAATTTCAAGTTCCACTAAGGAAGGGAATGGTACACTTCCCTAGAACAAGAATTAGGCCACCATATGAATCAATCATGAGAGCATCTTATGGATCTTGAACCAAAGATGACGAAACTTAGATCCTTGCTTTATGCCTAGCTAAGGGCATGAAACAATAGCGCTTGTTGGGAGGCAACCCAATGAATACAATTTATTTTTGCTTTTTGCTTTCTGTTCTTGAGTGTTTGCACAATTATGCTACTATTATGATTGTGTTTTTGTGTTTTAATTAGTGTTTGTGCCAAGCAAAGCCTTTAGGATCTTCTTGGGTGATAGTTGTTTGATCTTGCTGAAAAACAGAAACTTATGTGCTCACTAAAATAATTTTCATAAATCACAGAGACGTACTTTTGCTCCGAATTTTTTACATAAGATTTATATACAAATTACCCAGGTTTCCCTATTTTTTCAGAAATTTTGGAGTTACATAAGTATTCGAAGTTTTCAGATTGCTACACACTGTTCTGTTTTTGTCAGATTCTATTTTCTTTGCGTTGTGTGCTCTTTTGGATGACTCTATGGTTTTCTTTGATGAGTTTTTGCCATAGAAAAGCTGGTATACAGTAGATATAATGCAAGAATAAAATATGAATTGGTTTGCAACAGTACTTATAGTAGTGATTTGCTTTCTTATACTAACGGATCTCACGAAGGTTTTTGTTGAGTTTTGCGTGATTGAAGTTTTCAAGTTTTGGGTGATGTGACGATGGATGAAGGAATAAGGGGTAAGAAGAGCCTAAGCTTGGGTATGCCCATGGCATCCCAAGCTATTATCCAAAGAGAAGCAAGCAAATAAGCTTGGGGATGCCTCGAGTGGCATCCCCTCTTTCTTCTAACGACCATCGGTATTTTACTCGAAGCTATATTTTTATTCGTCACATACTATGAGTTTTGCTTGGAGCGTCTTGTATGATTTGAGTCTTTGCTTGTTTTCCTTTGTGCTCTAAGTCATGAATCCTTGCTGGACACACCTATTTTAGAGAGCCAAAATTATGCCATGGCTTGTTAGAATTGCTCTCTATGCTTCACTTAAATTTTTATGAGCTATGGAATTGCTCTAGTGCTTCACTTATATCTTTTTTAGCACGGTGTGCTTTAGTATTTTTGAAGAAATGCTCTCTTGCTTCACTTAGATTTTTTTGAGAGTTAGTAATTTTTTTAAGAAATTCTCTCTTGCTTCACTTAAATTAATTTGAGAGAAAGAAATATTATGCTCATGATCTTCACTTATATTTGTTTGAGCTTATCAAAAGCAACACATGAAAATTAGTTCCAAAGTGATAGATATCCAAGAAGGATATAATAAAAGCTTTCATGAAGATCATTGGACAAAATAAACTTGATTCGTTTTAATAGTTTTGAGATATGATGATATGTGAGTCATGTTGATGAGTAATTGTGTTTTAGTAAGAATATTGGTGTTAAGGTTTGTGATTCCCTATGCAAGCACAAAAGTCAATAGTCATGCAATGAAATTATATCCTACTTGTGGTGCATTATTAGGTGTTAATTATGCTTAATGATCGCTTATGAGATTATTTGTTTCTTGGTTGGTCACTTCTCAATCTTTTGCTAGCCTTCATTTTGCACTAAGTATGATCACTACTTGTGCATCCAAAATCCTTTAAACCAGTTTTGCCACATGAGTCCACTATATCTACCTATATGCGGTATTCTTTTGCCGTTCTAAGCAAATTTGTATGTGCCATCTCTAATTTTCAAAATAAATTTCTCTTTTGTGTGCTCGTACCGCTCGCGAGGCGGTGAGGGGTGGCCTATATTTTCCATGCTAGATGTGTTATTCTCACGATGAGTGTTTATTCACTTGTCATTGCACGAGAGTAAGGCAAAGGTATTAGGGATGCCCAGTCCCGAAATGAAAAATGAATTTACTTTATGTTGTCCAATAATAAATTCTTTGGAAAGTGTTGGTATGGAGGGAAACCGTGGATTCGGCTAGCCATGGAAAGTGAAAGTATGGTGGAAAAAGGAATAAACTTTATTTTCTGTTTGGGAACCGCCTATGATATATCTAGCATGGAAAGTGTGGGGAACTCTAAGTCGTTTTCGTTGGTGGGAAAAGTATGCCTCCCAAAATGTTTTTATCTCTAAGTTTTTTGCTTTGAGCCCTGGCACCTCTACAAATATCTACTTCCCTCCGCGAAGGGCCTTTCTTTTACTTTATGCAATTTTTATTTTCAATTTGAGTCTCCATCTTCTCTTATAAAGCACCAACTAGGAGGCACTATGATCGTACTTGAGCATTGGGTGTAGCTAATATGCGAATGTGTTTCATGAATGGATCAGTGATTGAGCATGATGGGCTAGGGATAACTTATTTTAGCGTTGATATTTTGAAAGACATGGTTGCTTGTTGATATGCTTGAGTATTTAAGTCTCATGTCAAAACTAGACTATTGCTTTGAACCATATAAAAATCCAAATGTCCATGCTATAAACAAAAGAATACGATATGACACGTTAGGCAGCATTCCACATCAAAAATTCTATTTTTATCATTTACCTACTCGAGGACGAGTAGGAATTAAGCTTGGGGATGCTGATACGTCTCCAACGTATCTATAATTTTTTATTGTTCCATGCTGTTATATTATCATTCTTGGATGTTTTATAATCATTTTATAGTCATTTTTATATCATTTTTTGGTACTAACCTATTAACATAGTGCCAAGTGCCAGTTGTTGTTTTCTGCATGTTTTTTACATCGCAGGAAATCAATACCAAATGGAGTCCAAACGCAGCGAAACTTTTTGTGGATTTTTTTGGACCAGAAGACATCCAGTGGGCCGGAGAAGCACCTGGGGGGTGCTCCGAGGGGAGCACAACCCACCAGGGCGTGCCTGGGGGCCCAGGCGCGCCCAGGTGGGTTGTGCCCACCTCAGGTGCCCCCTGAACCGCCTCTTTGCTCTATAAATACCCCAATATTCCAGAAACCCTAGGGGAGTCGACGAAAATCAATTCTAGCCGCCGCAGAGTCCAGAACCACCAGATCCAATCTAGACACCATCACGGAGGGGTTCATCATGCCCATTGGTGCCTCTCCGATGATGCGTGAGTAGTTCTTTGTAGACCTACGGGTCCGTAGTTAGTAGCTACATGGCTTCCTCTCTCTCATTTGATTCTCAATACAATGGTCTCTTGGAGATCCATATGATGTTACTCTTTTTGTGGTGTGTTTGTTGGGATCCGATGAACTTGGAGTTTATGATGAGATCTATCCTTTTATCAATGAAAGTTATTTGAGTCTTCTTCGATCTCTTATATGCATGATTGCTTATAGCCTCATATTTCTTCTCCGATATTTGGGTTTTGTTTGGCTAACTTGATCTATTTATCTTGCAATGGGAAGAGGTTCTTTGTAGTGGGTTCGATCTTACGGTGCTTGATCCCAGTGACAGAAGCACTAGTGCAGAATTGGGATTTAGCACCGGTTCGTGAGGCCCTTTGGTACCGGTTCTGGAACTGGCACTAAAGGGTGGGGACTAAAGGTCCCCCCCCTTTAGTCCCGGTTCAACACGAACCACCACTAAAGGGCCACCACGTGGCACGAGCCCGCGCCGGGGGCTGGGAGACCTTTAGTACCGGTTGGTAACACCAACCGGTACTAAAAGGTTTAGGGGGTTTTGGGTTTATGATTTCTTTTTCCTTTAATTTTGTGTTTTCCATTTAATTCTTTTTCATTTGCTGTTATTTTATGATACTACATATTGTACACGTTATGCATATATATAAATAGAAATTCTCGTAGAACCGATCATCCCCCCCCCCCCCCCCCCCCCCCCCCCCCCTATATATATCATCGAATGTCTCGCACCACCATTCACACATACACATGTATATATACAATTTGGTATATACCCTTTCTCCTACATGGAGGCATTACTGCGGTAGCAGGTAATGGAATTCTCCTTTGGGATCTATGACTTGGTCAAGCAAAAATCCCACTATTTCCTCTTGAATTGCTCGTACGCGATCCTCCGGTAGGAGCTTATCCCGCATCACCATGAACTTTAAAGAAGGAGATCAATATGCATGTATTAGTTGTGTGTATATATATTAGATATCGATAATGATGTAATAATTGGAATAGTGTTCTGGCAAACGTACCCATAGTTGTCTATCAGATCTGCTCCTTTCGGACGCCATCATGCGAATGTTCTCGCAAACGATGTATGCACATAAATTAGTCCCCGACGCTTGCTTTATGGCCTTTATGAGAATAGAATTCAATCAGATAATAATTAATCAAGCATGATAATTAATGGTATTGAAACTAGAATTAAAGAGATGGTAGCTAGCTAGTACTACTTAATTAATTATACCTTGGGTCGATACCAAAACAACTTTTGTTTCCATTGGCCTGTAACCGTTTTGATGAACTTCTCCCAAGCCCTTCCCGTCGGCAAAGAAAATGAATAAAGGAGTTATTAATTAGTTGATATCAGGAAATGACGAATTAAAAGAGGCCGACATATAGTTCGATAATGATTGAATTACATGTTGACCATCCCCTTCATGATTTCGTACTGAGTAACTGGTTTATGTAGTGAGTCCAGTACTTCAACTTTTCCATCTTCAACTTGAATGATTAACAAGATCCAGTGGAAACTGCGTGCGCACACGTTTGCATGTATAAATTAAGCGCGCATGTGCATAACACTCATCAACTACCCTAAAGCCTATACACTTATTAACATCTAGCTAGTAAGCAAAAACAGAATTTGTAGTACAAGACAGTATGACTCACCCGAAGTTGTAAGGAAGTAGTATATCTCGATTGGTATTTAGGCGCTTCAAGAACTCTAGCAAGTTGTTCTCTGTGTCTTTTCTCGACCATTCTAGTGTCCATGTCTCTTGATTAATGGTATTTGGGTCAATGAACCCAATGCCGTAGCGTCTAGCTTTTTTCATTTCATAGATCTTCATTCTGCATAATACCACAGAAAATAATATAGTGAGGATAATTATAGGTAATGATCAACGAGCACTACAGCTAGCTTGAGACTTAAATTACAAAAAGAAATCACTTACAGACAATAGCAACTGACGATAGATTTGTCGAGTGCGTCTTGATTGAATAACTGAAACAGTTCTGTAAACTCAACACACAGAGCATTCTCATGGAAGTAATGCTCTGCCTTGACTTTCACCATGAGGGACTCTTGATTGGTAGTCTTGGCAATTTTCATGTACCATTCATGCAATTCATACATTCTCGTTGAGAGCTTCTTGACCTCCTCTAGCTTGAGCAAAGGTTCATCGCGGGCATATTTCCATTTTAGTTCCTGCTCTGTAAAAGTTTCCATGGGCTCGAGTTCCAGGAGTTGTTCTATAGTGCATCCGATCTCTGCAGCCTGCCTTCTATGATAGTCGGTTATTACCAGCTGATCGGCGCCGGTACTCATGTGTGTTGGTACAATGAGCGGGGGGATCGATTGCACCGCCTGTTCTCCTAGCTAGGGAACAGTTTTCCCGCTTTTTTTGGCAGCTGCTTGGCTGGAGCTCGAGCTCGACTCCTTTTTTTGTGCTTGATATGCCTTCCTGATTTGGCGCTCATAGTCTGAGTCAACAGGCTTAGGAGCTGATGGTTGTGCCATACGAATAAAGTGGTCAATGACATGCTCAAGCACTTTCCCCTTTGGCGGCGGTGGCGGTTTTGGCCCAAAATGGGCGTCCAATTGGGCCGTGCATTCGGCTTCGTTTTCCTCGTCGGTCATGTCGTAAGGCCTCTTAGGAAGAGGCGTGAGGCTTGGACCAAATTGGTATCTCTTGCCTCCTGTACTTGTACCGCTAGACGCCATAGCTGTGGCGGCTCTCTTCCGCTGTTGCTTAGGCGCCGGAGCCCGCTGAGGCAGCGGAGACTGCTGACGCGGTGCCTGACTTGGAGGAGGAGGAGTGGGCTAACGCGTTGCTGGACTTGGAGGAGGAGGAGTGGGCTGACATGGTGCCAGACTTGGAGGAGGAGTGGCCTGACGCATTGGCGGACTTGAAGGAGCAGGACTCTGCTGAGGCGGTGGCTGATGACTTGGAGGAGTGGGAGTCTGCTGACGCGGTGGCAGACTTCGAGGAGGATTCGGCTGACGCGGTGTCGGTGGCCTTGGAAAGATGATGCAATCCTTTCTCCATAGAATGATACGATGTATGGCCTCTCCCAGTGTGTGCTCGTTGTCACCTCCAGGAATGTCAAGCTCTAATCCCGAATATTGTGCCACCACTTCATCAACCACGACACGAGCATAGCCAGCTGGAATCGGGTTGCAATGGAAGGTTGCTTCAGGGGGATTTGTATAAGCAACGGCGTCCGCCACCTTCGTGGATATGTTCTTCATTTTGAAGTGTAGCTCACAATTAGTGTTATCCATGATGTCATCCACTGGGTATCTATCCAGCAGTGCCTCATCGCCCGGGGCGAAACCCACGCTGCTTCTCGGCATGGATGGGACGGTGCTATCCAATGCTGGATCCGCTAGCTGCTGCCACAGCTGAGACCCCCTTTCCTGGCTAAGTGAGTCGATCTGCTGCTCCTGCCGCTGGAATTGGAGTGCCAACTCCACGTGCGCTGATTCTAGGCCTTGAAGGCGTTCTGCTTCCTGCTTCCTCTGCTCCTCCTCCAGCTTCCTCTTCTTCTCCTCCTCCATCTTCTTTCTCACACGGCTTCTGTAGTCGGCGTTCTAGTCCTCAAACCCCTCATACCACAGAACAACGCCTTTGCCTTGTGTTCTTCCCGGGTGTTCAGGATTTCCCAGGGTGCGCGTAAGCTCGTCATTCTCTCTGTTGGGCGTGAACACCCCCGTTCGAGCCTCTTCTATTGCAGCAAGTATTTTGAGGTCGGCTCCTTTAATACTTGCCTTCTCCAAAACCTGGCCTGTCTTTGGGTCCAACATCCCCCCATGCGCATAGAACCAAGCCCTGCACCTGGGGGGATGCTCAATGTAACTGGAATGACCCCTGCATCTACCATCTCTTGCTCAGCCTTATCCCACTTAGGCCGGGCCATCGTGTAGCCACCTGGCCCCAGCTTATGGTAATGCTCCTTTTTCGCGGCATTGATCTTGTTTATTCTCGACCGTTCCTTAGCTAATTCCGATTCCTTGCATTTCATGAAAGCGGGCCGGTGATCTCTTTGCTTCTCCAGTGTTCCCGTGAATTCTGGAGTCTTCTTTCCTCCTTCGACGTACTTGGCCCATATAGTTTTCTTGTGGTTGTTGAATGCAACCGCCATCTTCCTAAGAGCAGCGTCCTTGGCTTTCTGCACATCTACATCTATGAAATGATCTGGTAGGGTGAAATGTGACATGAGAGATTCCCAAAGCAGATCTTTTGCTCTTTGGTCAACAAAAGTAAGATTTGGACGTTCCTTTGCTGGCTTTTTCCATTCTTGAATGGAGATCGGGATTTGGTCCTTCACAAGAACTCCTCACTGATGAACGAACTTGCCCGCATTCTTCTTAGGCTCGCTTGGTTCTCCATTAGGTTTGATGGCATCGATGTTGTACTTTACGCCATCCTTTAACTTTTTGGTCAGGCCTCGCACTGTCCTGCTGCCTGTAGAAGATTTTCTCGACCCAGAGGGCTGAAAGAAGAAAGATCGATTCGTTAATATATATATAAATCATTTAAAATATGTGATGATCACCAGATGCCTGCTTATATAAATATACCTCGCCGGTCTTTTTTATTTCAAGATCAACATTTTCTTTGTCATCATCATAGTTCTGGACTTCATCTATTCGGTCGTCTTCATCAAATATCATACCCTCACCGGTAGGGTTCTGATATTGCGAGCCGTCATCTTCTTCAAACTCATCTGGGCGAGGGGATGAGCGTATGATGTTGAACATGGCCTCCTCTCCTTCTCTGTCGGTATTATCCATAGCTTGTATTTAACTAATCCAGAAGAAATATAAAACAATTTAGTATTCAAATTACAATGCATGCATGCAATCAATAAGGAAAAACTGAACCATAGTACATAATATGCGTCATCGAATATAATCTTGAATACATCGTCTTGAATATTATCGAATAATATATATAATCTCGAATACATCATCTCGATTATTATCGAATAATATATATAATCTCGAATACATCGTCTCGAATATTATCGAATACATCACAAGCTAGCTAATAGATCGAATACTATCGAATAATCTAGTTCACTTGCGGAGGCGCGGGCGGTGGACACCCAAAGAGAAGGAACTATCACAGGATCATAGCTCGGGTGAGATCCCCGAAGAACCTGTCAGGTATTGGAGAACCTAACGTCCAACCCAGCCATGTAGAGACGGACGTGCTCATCCTCCTCCCTGACACGATGACGTACCACCTCCGGCGGGTGAGGGAGTCCTGGACTAAGGGGTCCTCGGGCGTCCGGCCTGTTATCCATGGGCCAGACTGGTGGGCTGTGAAGACATGAAGGCCGAAGACTATACCCGTGTCTGGATGGGACTTTCCTTGGCGTGGAAAGCAAGCTTGGCGACCAACTATGAAGATTCCTTCTTATGTAACCGACTCTATGTAACCCTAGATCCCTCTGGTGTCTATATAAACCGGAGGGCGTAGTCCGGAAAGGATATACTCATTACCATAGTCATACAGGCTAGGCTTCTAGGGTTTAGCCATTACGATCTCGTGGTAGATCAACTCTTGTAACACTCATATTCATCAAGATCAATCAAGCAGGAAGTAGGGTATTACCTCCATAGAGAGGGCCCGAACCTGGGTAAACATCGTGTCCGCCGTCTCCTGTTACCATCGACCTTAGACGCACAGTTCGGGACCCCCTACCCGAGATCCACCGGTTTTGACACCGACATTGGTGCTTTCATTGAGAGTCCCACTGTGCTGTCGACAAAAGGTTCGATGGCCCCTTCAATCATCGATAGTGACGATGTCCAAAGGGAAACCTTCCTTCCCGGACAGATCTTCGTGTTCGGCGGCTTCGTACTGCGGGCCGACTCGCTTGGCCATCTGGAGCAGATCGACAGCTACACCCCTGGCCACCAGGTCAGATTCGGAAGCTTGAACTACATTGCGGACATCCGTGGAGACTTGATCTTCGACGGATTTGAGACCGCGGCGATCGCTCCCCCTCGCTCCGATGAACATGACTTAAACCTGTCATCGGACCACAGTCAGGAGATGGTTCCTGACACTGCTCCGGCCTCGGATCCTGAACGGATCATGCCATCAGAGGCCATGGAGTCCGCGGCGTTGGAACTGCACATGGATGCAACCTCATACAATACCTGTGTAATCGGAACCCCGAAATCGTTTCCGGCTATAAATTCTGAACTACGTACGCCCACGGACGCCGAACTTGATCGTTTATCGATCTTCGAATTCAGTGCCGCAGACATCTTTTAGCACTCACCTTTAGGCGATGTGCTAAACTATTTTAAGAACATGTCCTTGGCGGGGGACTCACAGCCGAACTATGTCCGGTTCGAACTAGGGGCTGACGATGGAGAATTCAGCTTCCCACCCGCCACCCACTTCATAGCCACTGTCGATGACTTAACCGACATGCTTGATTATGGCTCCGAAGACATCGACGGTATGGACGACGATGCCGACAAGGAGCAAGGCCAGGACCCGCCATTCACTGGACGATGGACGGCCACTTCCTCATACGACATCTACATGGTAGACACGCCGAAAAACAATAGCGGCGATGACAAGGAAAATCCGGCTAAGGAGGACCCTCCTAAAACACAACCAAAGCGCTGTCGTCAGCGGCGCCGCTCTAAGTCCCACCGCAGTAGGGATAGCAACACCAGCACAGGAGACGACAACACTCCGGATGGTGCCGAGGACACAGAAGAACCCGATGAACAAACCGCTGAACGAGACAATCGGGAATCAGGGCATGCCAGCCCAGACGAACATGCCATAGAAGAAGACTCGGAGGACGATAGTTACCGTCCGCCCTCTGAGGAGGAAACGAGCCTCGGCAACGAAGACTTCATCGTGCCTGAGGATCCCCTGGAGCAGGAGCGCTTTAAGCTTCAGCTCATAGCCACTGCAAGGAGCCTGAAAAAGAAACAGCAGCAGCTTCAAGCCGAACAAGATCTGCTCGTCGACAGATGGACTGATGTCCTGACAGCCGAAGAATACGGCCTCAAGCGCCCAGCCAAGAGCTACCCGAAACGCAGACTGCTACCTCAGTTCGATGAGGAGGCACCTGAGCCCATATCTCCCTCGCGCAATGCGGAACGACCACCACGTGGTCGAGACAGTGCGGCGGACCGACCACTCCGCGGTCGGGATAAAGCGGCAACCCAGGACGAGCAGCAGCCTGCCCCACCGCCCCGTAAAAATAGAGACGGAACGATTCGGGGTCACACGTACGACCTCCGGTAGACCCTGGACAGTAGGGCAGGACATACATGATCGATCTACGGATCGCGAGGATGTGCCTCGAGACACGACGACGGCTACCTATTTGGATGTGATAAAACTAACCACGCCCGGGCCGAATGCCGCAGATGGACTCCATCAGAGCTACGTCGCGATGTGGCCCGATATAGAGGCGCCGCACACCCTCTCTGCTTCACAGATGAAGTACTGGATCATGAATTTCCCGAGGGGTTCAAGCCTGTCAATATTGAATCATACGACGAAGCAACCGACCCCGCAGTATGGATCGAGGATTTCATTCTCCACATCCATATGGCTCAAGGAGACGACCTCCACGCCATCATATACCTCCCACTAAAGCTCAAAGGGCCAGCCAGACACTGGTTAAACAGCCTGCCTGAAAATTCCATCGGCAGCTGGGAGGACTTGGAAAAAGCTTTCCTTGACAACTTCCAAGGCACTTATGTCCGGCCACCAGACGCCGATGACTTAAGTCATATAGTTCAACAACCTGGAGAATCAGCCAGAAAATTCTGGACTAGGTTCCTAACCAAAAAGAACCAGATCGTTGACTGTCCGGATGCCGAAGCCCTAGCGGCCTTCAAACACAGCATCCGTGACGAATGGATCGCCCGCCACCTCGGCCAGGAAAAGCCAAAATCCATGGCAGCCCTTACGGCACTCATGACCCGCTTTTGCGCGGGTGAAGATAGTTGGCTGGCTCGCAGTAAAAACACAGCCAACGAGGCAGGCCCCTCCGAGGCCAAAAGCAGCACTGGCAAGCTTCGGCGCAATAGACACAAACGCCGAAGCAATGGCGACAACACCGATGACACTACGGTTCACGCCGGATTCAGCGGTTCCAAGTCCGGCCAGCGGAAGAAGCCCTACAAAAGGAACAGCGAGGGACCATCAAGCTTGGACCTCATACTCGACCGTCCGTGCCAGATACATGGCACTCCAGACAAACAAGCCAACCATACCAACAGAGATTGTTGGGTTTTTAAGCAGGCCGGCAAGTTAAACGCCGAGAACAAGGAAAAGGGATCACAAAGTGAGGACGATGACGAAGAGCCCCGGCAGCTGAACACTGGGGGGCAGAAGAAATTTCCCCCTCAAGTCAAAATGGTGAACATGATATATGCTACACACATCCCCAAAAGGGAGCGCAAGCGCGCACTGAGGGACATCTACGCGGTAGAGCCAGTCGCCCCAAAATTCAATCTGTGGTCGCCATTCCCGATCACCTTCGATCGTCGAGATCATCCAACTAGTATCCGCCATGGCGGCTCGGCCGCACTGGTTCTCGACCCAATCATTGACGGATTTCACCTAACACGAGTCCTAATGGACGGTGGCAGCAGTCTCAACCTGCTCTATCAGGATACAGTGCGCAAAATGGGCATTAATCCCTAGCGAATCAAACCCACAAAGACTACCTTTAAAGGAGTTATACCAGGCGTAGAGGCCCGTTGTACGGGTTCGGTCACGCTGGAGGTGGTCTTCGGTTCCCCGGACAACTTCCGAAGCGAGGAGTTAATCTTCGATATCGTCCCCTTTCGCAACGGCTATCATGCACTGCTCGGACGAACCGCATTCGCTCGATTCAACGCAGTGCCACACTACGCTTATCTTAAGCTCAAGATGCCCGGTCCACGCGACGTCATCATGGTCAACAGAAATACGGAACGCTCCCTCCGTACAGAGGAGCACACCGCCGCCCTAGCAGCAGAAGTACATAATGGCCTTTTCAAGCATAACCGCAATCCGGCTGCCGAGCCCCTGGACACCATTAAGAAGGTCCGGACTACGCTGCAACAGGACAACTCGGCTCGTCAAGAGCTCGACTAGCAATTCGGCCTCCTTCCCAACCCTGATCAAGTAGTGGCACTCGTACCACGCACACATAATTATGCACTCAAAATCCCATGGGCACCGACGGAGGCACAGCTTGTGGTCCACCGTACGGCTTGACCGACCCCGGACTCACACATACTTTCACCCTTTTACTTTTTATTTGTTTAAGGTTCCTTTTCCCGCGGGCCTGATCACCAGTCCTTTCGAAGGATCGACATACAAAGGCGACAAGCAGCATAGGTGTGTAGGGTAACCTCTATACGTTCTTCTTGACGGTAATTCTACTTATTTCTCAGGACCCGCACGCTGCGCCCTCTTGATTCCGGCATGTTAAATAGCCCGGATGCTTATCGCACTATTTGTACAAGATACGCCTTGACGTATCCATCCAGTTATAATGAAAATGGTTTGCGGCCCAGTTTCTGTGGTCTTCGCTTCTTACTTCATTTTATTTCGATTTGCTTATCGACCGCATCCGTACACTTTGGTACGTTTCATATTCGCCAGGGGCTCCCCATTGCCCCATAATACGGCAGCAAAGTCTGAACACTTCTTATAGATAAGTTCGGCACCCCGAATTTAGCATTATATGCATTGGCTCCGAATCATGTCTTTGGTCAATAGTTGGGTTGCCCGGCTCCTGTGCTTGCTATTCTACGTTCCGCTACATCGGCTAGGGTAGTAAAGGGAGAACTACTGCGATTGTGCCCCCCCCCCCCCCCCCCCCCCCCCCCCCCCCCCCCCCCCCCCCCCCCCCCCCCCCCCCCCCCCCCCCCCCCCCCCCCCCCCCCCCCCCCCCCCCCCCCCCCCCCCCCCCCCCCCCCCCCCCCCCCCCCCCCCCCCCCCCCCCCCCCCCCCCCCCCCCCCCCCCCCCCCCCCCCCCCCCCCCCCCCCCCCCCCCCCCCCCCCCCCCCCCCCCCCCCCCCCCCCCCCCCCCCCCCCCCCCCCCCCCCCCCCCCCCCCCCCCCCCCCCCCCCCCCCCCCCCCCCCCCCCCCCCCCCCCCCCCCCCCCCCCCCCCCCCCCCCCCCCCCCCCCCCCCCCCCCCCCCCCCCCCCCCCCCCCCCCCCCCCATCCCGAACACCTTCGTACTACCTACGTGAGGGCAGAAGCCGACGACTGGCCAACCCTTAGATTTCATACAACATGGCCGCACAGGAGGAAACAATTAAAACATAACAAGCATTATATTACAAACCGGCTTTGTTTTTATCATACAATGCGCGGACAAAACACGAGTGCATTCATTCAAAAATAATGTCCTGCCCGCACTGCGCTGCTGCAAGTCGTGACCCTTCTAGGACATCCTTAAAATATCGCTCGGGTGTGCGGTGCTCCTTGCCTTCTGGCGGCCCCCTGGCCACCTCGACGACGTCCATCTTTGCCCACCACATCTTGCAACGGGCAAAGGCCATGCAGGCACCTTTGATGCAGACTGATCGTTTGATGATGTCTAGCCGAGGACAGGCCTCCATCACCCGCTTCACGAGGCCAAAATAACTGCTGGGTATCGCCTCGGCTGGCCACAGCCGGATTATTAAGTCCTTCATGGCCATTTCGGCCACCCTGTGCAGCGCGACCAGCTGTTTCAGCTGATCGGTAAAGGGCACCGGATGTTCTAGCACAGCGTACTGTGTCCAGAACAGCTTCTCCGTGGAGCTCCCTTCTTTGGCTCGGAAGAACTCCGCCGCATCGGACACGCTGCGTGGTAGATCCGCAAAAGCCCCTGGGCAACTCCGAGTTCGGGTTAGTAAACCCCCCCCCCCCCCCCCCCCCCCCCCCCCCCCCCCCCCCCCCCCCCCCCCCCCCCCCCCCCCCCCCCCCCCCCCCCCCCCCCCCCCCCCCCCCCCCCCCCCCCCCCCCCCCCCCCCCCCCCCCCCCCCCCCCCCCCCCCCCCCCCCCCCCCCCCCCCCCCCCCCGACGCATCACGCTCCAGGTCCTCGCACTTCTTCACCGCGTCCTGGAGCTCCTTCTGGACCTCGCCGACCCAGGCCTTGAGCTTCTTACGGGCGGCTTGCTGTTGGACAGCTTTCCCCTCGGCTTCGGCCAGGGCCTTTTTCAGGGTCTCGACCTCGGTCGCCGCTCCTACACATATTATGACAATCTGGTCAATACACACCACTTATTCTTTCCGAATATACAGCAAGTCGTTACACACCTTGCTTCTCCTGGAGCTGAGTCTTCACCTCGCTGAGCTCGTTCTCGGCTCGCTCCAGCCTCTGCTTCAGTTCAGAGACTTCGGCAGTATGCGAGGTCGCGGCCCCCCCCCCCCCCCCCCCCCCCCCCCCCCCCCCCCCCCCCCCCCCCCCCCCCCCCCCCCCCCCCCCCCCCCCCCCCCCCCCCCCCCCCCCCCCCCCCCCCCCCCCCCCCCCCCCCCCCCCCCCCCCCCCCCCCCCCCCCCCAAAACCTGTCAACAGATTGTTGCAGGCCTCGTTTAGTCCGCTCTTGACGGACTGAACCTTTTCGATCACCGTACCCATAAGGACACGGTGCTCGTCCATAATGGAGGCGCCTCGCAGCACCTCCATCAGGTTATCCGGTGCCCCGGGTTGGACAGGGGCCATCGGTGGAATCGGCACACCCCCCTCCTTCGAAGGAGGGTGCTTGCTGGATTCCGGAGCCGTACGGGTCTCCGGAATTGTATTCGGCTGAGGGCCGAACTGAATACGACCCTCCCCGCCAG
The DNA here is from genome assembly GCA_036873465.1 of Thinopyrum obtusiflorum. Lineage (NCBI taxonomy): Eukaryota > Viridiplantae > Streptophyta > Magnoliopsida > Poales > Poaceae > Thinopyrum > Thinopyrum obtusiflorum. Next base: position 61,869 of record JAAAWM010011802.1, on the reverse strand, counting down.
TCTCCATGGGGATCTGCTCCCCCATGTGTTCGGCAGCGGAGGTCCCGCCTTGTGGCGCCCCCTGGACGACGTCCTGGGCCCCTCCCCGGCTTGGAGCGGTCCTCCGGGACAACACTTCGGTGTCGTCCTTGGCCCCGGGGGAATAAGCGGGCAGCGGCGACATGCTGGCCATTTCCGCCGGATCCAGCGAACCTCCAGATCAAGTTAGTCTCCTACAAATGGTTGATCCTCTGTCCGGCCTTTCTTTCCGAATACCGGACAGTGTCTCAGGGGCTACTGTGAGCATGGATTGTTCTCTTTCTACGTGACTTACCTCAAAACCTGTCAACAGATTGTTGCAGGCCTCGTTTAGTCCGCTCTTGACGGACTGAACCTTTTCGATCACCGTACCCATAAGGACACGGTGCTCGTCCATAATGGCCCCCCCCCCCCCCCCCCCCCCCCCCCCCCCCCCCCCCCCCCCCCCCCCCCCCCCCCCCCCCCCCCCCCCCCCCCCCCCCCCCCCCCCCCCCCCCCCCCCCCCCCCCCCCCCCCCCCCCCCCCCCCCCCCCCCCCCCCCCCCCCCCCCCCCCCCCCCCCCCCCCCCCCCCCCCCCCCCCCCCCCCCCCCCCCCCCCCCCCCCCCCCCCCCCCCCCCCCCCCCCCCCCCCCCCCCCCCCCCCCCCCCCCCCCCCCCCCCCCCCCCCCCCCCCCCCCCCCCCCCCCCCCCCCCCCCCCCCCCCCCCCCCCCCCCCCCCCCCCCCCCCCCCCCCCCCCCCCCCCCCCCCCCCCCCCCCCCCCCCCCCCCCCCCCCCCCCCCCCCCCCCCCCCCCCCCCCCCCCCCCCCCCCCCCCCCCCCCCCCCCCCCCCCCCCCCCCCCCCCCCCCCCCCCCCCCCCCCCCCCCCCCCCCCCCCCCCCCCCCCCCCCCCCCCCCCCCCCCCCCCCCCCCCCCCCCCCCCCCCCCCCCCCCCCCCCCCCCCCCCCCCCCCCCCCCCCCCCCCCCCCCCCCCCCCCCCCCCCCCCCCCCCCCCCCCCCCCCCCCCCCCCCCCCCCCCCCCCCCCCCCCCCCCCCCCCCCCCCCCCCCCCCCCCCCCCCCCCCCCCCCCCCCCCCCCCCCCCCCCCCCCCCCCCCCCCCCCCCCCCCCCCCCCCCCCCCCCCCCCCCCCCCCCCCCCCCCCCCCCCCCCCCCCCCCCCCCCCCCCCCCCCCCCCCCCCCCCCCCCCCCCCCCCCCCCCCCCCCCCCCCCCCCCCCCCCCCCCCCCCCCCCCCCCCCCCCCCCCCCCCCCCCCCCCCCCCCCCCCCCCCCCCCCCCCCCCCCCCCCCCCCCCCCCCCCCCCCCCCCCCCCCCCCCCCCCCCCCCCCCCCCCCCCCCCCCCCCCCCCCCCCCCCCCCCCCCCCCCCCCCCCCCCCCCCCCCCCCCCCCCCCCCCCCCCCCCCCCCCCCCCCCCCCCCCCCCCCCCCCCCCCCCCCCCCCCCCCCCCCCCCCCCCCCCCCCCCCCCCCCCCCCCCCCCCCCCCCCCCCCCCCCCCCCCCCCCCCCCCCCCCCCCCCCCCCCCCCCCCCCCCCCCCCCCCCCCCCCCCCCCCCCCCCCCCCCCCCCCCCCCCCCCCCCCCCCCCCCCCCCCCCCCCCCCCCCCCCCCCCCCCCCCCCCCCCCCCCCCCCCCCCCCCCCCCCCCCCCCCCCCCCCCCCCCCCCCCCCCCCCCCCCCCCCCCCCCCCCCCCCCCCCCCCCCCCCCCCCCCCCCCCCCCCCCCCCCCCCCCCCCCCCCCCCCCCCCCCCCCCCCCCCCCCCCCCCCCCCCCCCCCCCCCCCCCCCCCCCCCCCCCCCCCCCCCCCCCCCCCCCCCCCCCCCCCCCCCCCCCCCCCCCCCCCCCCCCCCCCCCCCCCCCCCCCCCCCCCCCCCCCCCCCCCCCCCCCCCCCCCCCCCCCCCCCCCCCCCCCCCCCCCCCCCCCCCCCCCCCCCCCCCCCCCCCCCCCCCCCCCCCCCCCCCCCCCCCCCCCCCCCCCCCCCCCCCCCCCCCCCCCCCCCCCCCCCCCCCCCCCCCCCCCCCCCCCCCCCCCCCCCCCCCCCCCCCCCCCCCCCCCCCCCCCCCCCCCCCCCCCCCCCCCCCCCCCCCCCCCCCCCCCCCCCCCCCCCCCCCCCCCCCCCCCCCCCCCCCCCCCCCCCCCCCCCCCCCCCCCCCCCCCCCCCCCCCCCCCCCCCCCCCCCCCCCCCCCCCCCCCCCCCCCCCCCCCCCCCCCCCCCCCCCCCCCCCCCCCCCCCCCCCCCCCCCCCCCCCCCCCCCCCCCCCCCCCCCCCCCCCCCCCCCCCCCCCCCCCCCCCCCCCCCCCCCCCCCCCCCCCCCCCCCCCCCCCCCCCCCCCCCCCCCCCCCCCCCCCCCCCCCCCCCCCCCCCCCCCCCCCCCCCCCCCCCCCCCCCCCCCCCCCCCCCCCCCCCCCCCCCCCCCCCCCCCCCCCCCCCCCCCCCCCCCCCCCCCCCCCCCCCCCCCCCCCCCCCCCCCCCCCCCCCCCCCCCCCCCCCCCCCCCCCCCCCCCCCCCCCCCCCCCCCCCCCCCCCCCCCCCCCCCCCCCCCCCCCCCCCCCCCCCCCCCCCCCCCCCCCCCCCCCCCCCCCCCCCCCCCCCCCCCCCCCCCCCCCCCCCCCCCCCCCCCCCCCCCCCCCCCCCCCCCCCCCCCCCCCCCCCCCCCCCCCCCCCCCCCCCCCCCCCCCCCCCCCCCCCCCCCCCCCCCCCCCCCCCCCCCCCCCCCCCCCCCCCCCCCCCCCCCCCCCCCCCCCCCCCCCCCCCCCCCCCCCCCCCCCCCCCCCCCCCCCCCCCCCCCCCCCCCCCCCCCCCCCCCCCCCCCCCCCCCCCCCCCCCCCCCCCCCCCCCCCCCCCCCCCCCCCCCCCCCCCCCCCCCCCCCCCCCCCCCCCCCCCCCCCCCCCCCCCCCCCCCCCCCCCCCCCCCGAATACCGGACAGTGTCTCCGGGGCTACTGTCAGCATGGGGTGTTCTCTTTCTACGTGACTTACCTCAAAACCTGTCAAGATTGTTGCAGGCCTCGTTTAGTCCGCTCATGATGGACTGAACCTTCTCGATCACCGTACCCATAAGGACACGGTGCTCGTCCACAATGGAGGTGCCTCTTAGCGCCTCCATCAGGTTATCCGGCGCCCCTGGTTAGACCGGGGCCATTGGTGGGATTGGCGCACCCCCCTCCTTCGAAGGAAGGCGCACGCCAGATTCTGGGGCCGTATCGGTCCCCGGAATCATATTCGGCTGAGGGCCGAACTGAATATGTCCCTCCTCGCCAGTCTCCATGGGGATCTGCTCCCCCATGTGTCCGGCAGCAGAGGTCTCGCCTTGCGGCACCTCCTGGACAGCGTCCTGGGCCCCTCCCCGGCTCGGAGCGGTCCTCCGAGACAACACTTCGGTGTCATCCTTGGCCTCGAGAGAATAAGCGGGCGGCGACGACATACTTTCTTTCCGAATACCGGACAGTGTCTCCGGGGCTACTGTCAGCCCCCCCCCCCCCCCCCCCCCCCCCCCCCCCCCCCCCCCCCCCCCCCCCCCCCCCCCCCCCCCCCCCCCCCCCCCCCCCCCCCCCCCCCCCCCCCCCCCCCCCCCCCCCCCCCCCCCCCCCCCCCCCCCCCCCCCCCCCCGCCGGACTGCAATGGCACAATTAACCACGTCAAAACAATAAAAAGGAGAGGCCGGGTACACTCGTATACGTGAGTCATAGTACTTACGATGCGGCCCGAGGCTTAGTGCAGAGGCGTCGCTCCGGACTGCTGTCAACGTCCCACGCGGTGTTGACCGCAGGGGCGCCCTTCCCCTTCTTGGGCGTTCCCGCCTCCAGATTCGTGGAGGCCCCCCCTCTTCTTCTCCTTAGGGGGAGGTTTCTTCTCCTCCTCCTCCTCCTCTTCCTTGTCATCGTCCTCAGGGATGGAGGAATGGGCTTCCTCGTCTTCGGACGTCACGTCCGAAGTGCCCTTGCGACGGGGGTCACTTTTGGCCCCCTTGGCCTTCTTCTTGGCCTTCTTCTCCAGCGCCTTATATGGCGCCGGCACCAGCATTTTCGCCAGGCGCGGGATGACCGGCTCTTCAGGCAGCGGAGCCGGACACTGGATCCGCTTCGCCCTCTCCATCCAATCCTGAAAAAGCAATGATAAACTCAGACATCATCCTAGAAACAACTAAGTAGGGGATACGTCAAAAATAACATACCTCGCTGGCGAGGTGTTTGCAATCGTGCCCATGATCTGAATCTATGGCCGGTGGTTTCTCGTTGCCCTTAAAGAGCAACTTCCAGGCACCTTTGTGAGTGGTTTCGAAGAGCCTCTTCAGAGTCTGGTGCTTCTTCGGATTAAACTCCCACAGAGGGCGACTTCTACGCTGGCATGGGAGGATCCGGCGAACTAGCATCACCTGGATTACATCGACAACCCCCCCCCCCCCCCCCCCCCCCCCCCCCCCCCCCCCCCCCCCCCCCCCCCCCCCCCCCCCCCCCCCCCCCCCCCCCCCCCCCCCCCCCCCCCCCCCCCCCCCCCCCCCCCCCCCCCCCCCCCCCCCCCCCCCCCCCCCCCCCCCCCCCCCCCCCCCCCCCCCCCCCCCCCCCCCCCCCCCCCCCCCCCCCCCCCCCCCCCCCCCCCCCCCCCCCCCCCCCCCCCCCCCCCCCCCCCCCCCCCCCCCCCCCCCCCCCCCCCCCCCCCCCCCCCCCCCCCCCCCCCCCCCCCCCCCCCCCCCCCCCCCCCCCCCCCCCCCCCCCCCCCCCCCCCCCCCCCCCCCCCCCCCCCCCCCCCCCCCCCCCCCCCCCCCCCCCCCCCCCCCCCCCCCCCCCCCCCCCCCCCCCCCCCCCCCCCCCCCCCCCCCCCCCCCCCCCCCCCCCCCCCCCCCCCCCCCCCCCCCCCCCCCCCCCCCCCCCCCCCCCCCCCCCCCCCCCCCCCCCCCCCCCCCCCCCCCCCCCCCCCCCCCCCCCCCCCCCCCCCCCCCCCCCCCCCCCCCCCCCCCCCCCCCCCCCCCCCCCCCCCCCCCCCCCCCCCCCCCCCCCCCCCCCCCCCCCCCCCCCCCCCCCCCCCCCCCCCCCCCCCCCCCCCCCCCCCCCCCCCCCCCCCCCCCCCCCCCCCCCCCCCCCCCCCCCCCCCCCCCCCCCCCCCCCCCCCCCCCCCCCCCCCCCCCCCCCCCCCCCCCCCCCCCCCCCCCCCCCCCCCCCCCCCCCCCCCCCCCCCCCCCCCCCCCCCCCCCCCCCCCCCCCCCCCCCCCCCCCCCCCCCCCCCCCCCCCCCCCCCCCCCCCCCCCCCCCCCCCCCCCCCCCCCCCCCCCCCCCCCCCCCCCCCCCCCCCCCCCCCCCCCCCCCCCCCCCCCCCCCCCCCCCCGATTTCCTTTGCCAAGTATCCGGCCCCCCGAAGCTCAGTAATGTCCTCCTCCTTGACGGAGGAGACCATCCACTTGCCCTGACCTCCTGATCCGGACATGGTTGAGTGCTAGCTCGAGTGGAAAGAAGATAAGGACTTGAGCGCTGGAGCTCGAGATTGGGAGGGCAGAGATGGAGAGAAGGCGTGGGAGAGGAAGAGGGAGTCCTTATCCCTTTATAAAGGCAGTAAATATTGAACGCCTCCCCTCTCGCCTTAGAATTCGCTTGTTCCCAAGGGCTGTATAAATGACACGTTTGGGTTACCCATACCCGCGTTAATGAAAATCCCACGATAAGGGGACACGATCTCTGCTTTGACAAGACGTGCCAATGGCAACCGCGTCTCGGGACGTGGAGCGGCGGACACAGAAATGGTTCGGAATTATGACCGGTCGGACGTGATGTCATCCTACAAAACATTTGTCATCGGATTGGATTCGTGTAAAAACTATATTTTCTCTGTGGTTGTGTATGGTGTGTATGACAGGTACAGATACTATCATTGCGTCCGAAGACTATCTTGGAGTTCGGAAAGAAGGGAACCCGCCTTGCAATGCTGAAGACAATCTGCGCGCCGGACTCCTCGTCATTGAAGCCAGGTTCAGGGGCTACTGAGGGAGTCCTGGACTAAGGGGTCCTCGGGCGTCCGGCCTATTATCCATGGGCCGGACTGATGGGCTGTGAAGACATGAAGGTCGAAGACTATACCCGTGTCTGGATTGGACTCTCCTTGGCGTGGAAGGCAAGATTGGCGACCAACTATGAAGATTACTTCCTATGTAACTGACTCTATGTAACCCTAGATCCCCCCGGTGTCTATATAAACCGGAGGGTGTAGTCCGGAAAGGATATACTCATTACCATAGTCATACAGGCTAGACTTCTAGGGTTTAGCCATTATGATCTCGTGGTAGATCAACTCTTGTAACACTCATATTCATCAAGATCAATCAAGCAGGAAGTAGGGTATTACCTCCATAGAGAGGGCCCGAACCTGGGTAAACATCATGTCCCCTGTCTCCTGTAACCATCGATCCTAGACGCACAGTTTGGACCCCCTACCCGAGATCCGCCGGTTTTGACATCGACAACGACCCTTGCCATTGTTGGGCGGGTTGCGGGGAGCTTGGTTCCTTGGTGGCATCCCACTGCCTTGGCCTTGGTTCTGCGCATTGGGGCGCGGTGCATTTGGCTTCTTGTTGGGGCAATTCTTGGAATAGTGTCCTGGCTGACCACATCCAAAGCAAGTGACTTGATTGGAGTTGTTGCTCTTGCCGGCATTGTTATTGGGGTTGTTGAAAGCTGGCCTGGGGTTGGCATACTATTGAGGCTGATAGTTGGTGCGGGGTGCAGGGGCTTTTGGCTGCTTATAGGTTGGCCTGACCGGGGCTGGCTGCCACGGGCGAGGGTTCTGGTTGCGGGATCTACCCTTGCTGATCATCTTGCGCTTACGAGTATCATCCAAAGCACATCGCTTGTCCTCAAGCATGAGTGCCTTGTTCACTAGGTCAAGAAAGGTTGGGCAGTCACACACAACAAGCGAGTACTGCAGAGTCTGTTTAAGGCCCTCCATGAAGCGCTCTCTTTTGGCAGCATCAGTGCTGACATCTTCAGGAGCATACCTTGACAGAACACTAAACTTCTGCATGTACTCCTTGACAGTGCCACTTCCTTGCTTCAGGGCTTGGAATTCACGCTTCTTGATGGCCATGATTTCGGAAGAAATGTGGGCCTTGCGGAATTCTGCCTTGAAGTCATTCCAAGTGATGTTTTGCCCAGCATGCATGACCTTGAATCCATCCCACCAAGCTCTGGTAGTTCCCCCGAGACAGTGAACAGCATATGCCACCTTCTCACGGTCCTCAGTGCAGCCGACTAGTTCCAACAGATCCTCAATGGTGCGGACCCAGTCGTCTGCATCCAGGGGTTCAGCAGTCTCGATGAAGGTGGGTGGTGCATGCTTCTTGAACTCCGCCAACGTGGAACGTCCATTGCCGTTCCCCGCCGGCTGGCGGTTGACAGCCTGAGCAATCATCTGGAGGGCTGCAGTGTTGGCTTGGCATTCCTCTCGGAAGGCTTGGAGAAGCTGAGCCATGTCCATGTTTGGAGGTGGTGGCGGTGGTGGAGCTTGTCCTTGGGTTTGGTCCTGACTGGCTCCTGCTCAGGCAGAACCTCCGGCTTCTTGCTGCTGGGTAGAGGTACCAGTATGTGTTACAATAGGCATCCTGTTGGAGCGGTCAAGGCCTCATGATTGGGAAAGATGAGGGAAAGCAATATAGATGGGATGCCTAGTAAGGGGGCCGGTATGATACTAATTGTTTTCATGCAAGGGCCAAAAAGGTCAAAAACATTCATTAAAATCCAAATGGGTGATGTAGTCGCTTACAAGTTTCCGAAGGAAAGCACGACGTCCATCAAACACATCAAAAGCAAACACAACACTACACGGTTTCATATGAACCATTACAAGGACTCGGCCTCGCATAGGGGGTACACGACCTATTCTACCGTAGGGGTTACTAACGGGCATATCCAAGTTGCGAATGATGCCTAAGTGGTGGAATGCTCGGTCGCGTAGTCTGGCTCTTCTAGATCTTCCTCCTCGTCATCAGTAGCCTGACTTTCTTCTTTGCTTGAAGGAGTGGCGGATTGGAGGAGCTCAACACGGCGTTGCTTTGCCGGTGGCGTGAAGAGCTTGCGGTAATCCCTTGCGCTCATGCGGTGCTGATGTGGTGATTCTCCGTTCTTTGGGGGTCTTTTGCCTCGGTATGCGACTGTGGGCTGTCCAGGGGGAGCACCTTCCTTCTTGATCCTATCCGTCTTCTCTTGTGCTTGGAGAAGAAGTGCCTTGGTCTCATGAAGTTCCTTTCGGAGCTCCATTGATTCTGAGGCCAAGTGTTGTGCCAAGCTATCGGCACAGAGGCTGAAGTAGGTCTGGAATCGGAGTGGAAGTCCTTCCTCCAATGGTGGAGCTGGTGCACTGCTCTCATCATCACCCTCCTTCCGATAAGGCAAGAAGCAGGTTGCCAACTCGTCCGCCATCTTGGGAAGAAGGTCTCGGAGGCAGGTGAGTGCCTTGAGGGTTGCCGTCTCGATGGCAAGAACCAGTGTTGCCATCTAGGGTCTGTCACAACCCTAGTTCTGGTAAAGCTTTTGCTAGCATCTTGTGTTGCATCATGTTTAAGTTTCAATTAAAGTTGAAATGGGGATGTCCAAACCCTAGCACCAAATGGAATTCAAATATGTTCAACCTAAAAATATTTTCAGTGAACCTGAAATGCCCTTCATAAATGTTCACCATTTTTGTTTTGGTCCAGAACCTCTGCCAAAAATGGTGCACACTTTTCTAGGACACTCTGGGTTATTGAATTAAATCATACAGTATTTGTACTTGGACATTTAAATGCTATAAATAATTTTAAATGTCCAAGTAATCATGAAAGGAAATGAGGGCTGCTGAAAATATTCCAAACAGTGCCCACAAACAGTTTCATGATTTTTGAAAATGCTCTGGCATTTTTAATAAAGCCAAAACAATTGCAGAAAATAGAAAACAGAAAAGATTTAGAAAAGAGAGAGAGAGAGAGAGGAAAGCTTATCTGGACCACCTACCTGACTGGGCCGGCCCACCTGGCCCGTGCCAGTCATCACCTACCTCTGCCAGTAGGCAGAGGAGGGAGACAGCGCACGCGCGCCCGTGCGCCAGCTCCTGCTTCGCGCTGGCGAGCTCTCCCTTCCCCCCCTCGCGCCACGGAGATGCCCTGAGACCTCTCTCCCCTCCCCCTCACTCGCTGCTCTCTCTCTCCTCCTCTGTTTCTCTCGCGCGTAGCCACCCGAGCACGACCATCGCTGCTGCTCGCCGTTGTCACGACCATCACCGTCCCTACGACGCCCTGAGCTGCCCAAGGGCTCCGTCTTGTCCCTCTCTTCGTCATCACCGGCCCGTGCAGCGCCGGATGCCCTCGAACGCCGTCCATGCCGTCTTCTTCAACCTCGGGTCACCGGAGATCCGCCCCGTCGCCCCGCTCGCTCCGGTACCTCCCCGGCCCCGCCGTCTGCACCGACCGACTCCCCGTGAGCTCCTGCCGCTAACCCCTCTCCTCCCCGCATTATTGCGCCTAGTAGCCGCTGTTTCCACCGGATCCACGAGCTCAGCTCCGCCGGCCGTGCCGCCACTGTGGCAACAGCCACTGCAGCTCGCAGGCGAGCACGCCAGCGTGTTCAACGCAGCTCCAGGAGCCCATAGCCACCACCAGCTGCTCCCCACATGCCCCCTAGCTCCAACCCGAGCATGCCCGTAGCTCCGGCCGCCGCCAGGAGCTCGCTTCCGGTGAACTCCGGCCACCCCGCGCCCTTCCGTTGGTCTCCCCAGATGCGCACAGGCACGGGCTTCCTTCTGGTGCCCCTGGCGCGTCGAACCGTGGCCTCTGGCGAGTTCCGAGCGGACCCCACCGTGGTTCGAGGTCGCCGCCGGCTGAACTCCGACGAGCAGATGTGGCCACGTGATTAGCGCTAATGATGCCCTAACTAACCCCCCTAGCTCACTGACACTTGGGCCCCACGCCCTAATTAACCTGGGTTTTATTTCTGTTTAGACTGAACTAACCCCACGGGCCCCGCAGGTCAGTTTGACCTGGGCACGTCACACGTTGACCCGACCCCACGTGTCAGCGACACTAACCAGCACTGTGTCACTGATAAAGCACTATTTAAATTCATAAGATGAGTTTGGGGTTGAACCTTTGGTTCAAAATGGCTCAAACGCATCTGGTTGTAGTTGCATTAGCCCAACACACTCATTTTGCCATGTCATGTGCATGCATCATATTGTTGCATATTGCCATGTATTGATTGTGTTACCGGTGTAATCTCCGTGGTAGGTTCTGCTCCCGAGGATATTCACGAGTATCCAGTTGAAGGGCAGTACCCCTCGACCACTCTGTCAGGCAAGCAAAACCCCCTTGTTCATTCCGATACAATCCCACTCTCTCGCTCCTGCTCTCTTTTACTGCATTAGGACAACAATGATTCAACTGTTACATGCTGCGGTAGTTGAACCCCTTTTCCTCTGCATGACCTGTCATTGCCACACTAAATAGATGAAACCCACTAGCATGAGTAGGAGTTGTTTGAGCCCTGATGTGCCTACTCATTCATGCTTGTTTGTCATGCCTGTTACTGCTTAGAGTTGAGTTAGGTCTGATTCATCGGGGATGAATTGGAATGGTGATGAACATGTCCTACTGTGTGTGAGCTAAGTGTGTGAACATGATTTGGTAAAGGTAGCGGTGAGAGGCCATGTAGGAGTACATGGTGGGTTGTCTCATTGAAGCCGTCCTCAGGAACTAAGTTCTGTGTTTGTGATCCATGAACAGCTACTACCACTCATTAGGATCCTTAATTGACCCTCTTGACTTATTAGCCGCCCTTGTCCTCTGTCCAGGAGTTGCAAGTAGTTTCTGGTGTTTGTAGTTGCTGGAGGCCGTGCGCAGTGCTAACCCGAGGGGTGGGCTGTGATGCGGTAGGCACATGGCCGGGTATGCCGGGCGCCCGTTTGGTGTCGCGGAACCCTGTACACATTGTTCGGGGCCGTATGTGGAAACCTCGCCCGGACTCCCTGCGGATGGAACCTGAATAGGCGATAAACCTGGACTAGAGACTTGTGTGGTTAGTCAGGTCGTGGCCGACACCCTCGCTGGGCTTCCGCTTGAAGGTTGCCGAGTACATGTCGTGTAAACAGCGATAAGTAGTGAGAGCGTGTGTGAAGAAGTACACCCCTGCAGGGTTAACATCATCTATTCGAATAGCTGCGTCCACGGTAAAGGACCTCTGGGTTGCCTATACAGTTCATAGACAAGTGAACGTGGATACTCTAAAATGTGCAAGATAAGCGTGAGTGCTATGGATGGCGTTCTCGCAGGGAGACGGGAGCGGATCCATACTGGTGTATTGATATGGTGAATATGTGGACTCATGTGCGCCACCTCAAAAGAGTTACTTGCAGTCGTAGTTTAGGATAGCCACCGAGTCAAAGCTGGCTTGCTGCAGTTAAACTCCACCACCCCCCTTTGTTGATACCGATGCATATGTAGTTAGTTCTGATGTAAGTCTTGCTGGGTACATTTGTACTCACGTTTGCTTAATTTATGTTTTTGTAGAGTGACTTCAGTATCGTTAGTAGTTCTGCGTGGACTTCGATGTTTAGCTTGATACCTCAGCTACGATCTTGTGCCCTCGGCAGGGTCTTGTAGATAGTCAGGCTTCTCAGCCTTTTCTTTTGTAGTTGTCTGTACTCAGACAAGTTAAGCTTCCGCATGTGCTATTGCTTGTATGACTTGAATGCTGGGTCATGAGACCCATGTTTGTAATATCTGACTCTTCGGAGCCTTATGAATAAATACTTTGAGTCGTAGAGTTTTGTTGTGATGCCATGTTGTATTTGCACATATCGAGCATATTGTGTGTATGACTTTGAAATGCTTGGTATGTGTGGGATCCGACAACCTAGTTGTCTATCCTTGGTAGCCTCTCTTATGGGGAAATGTAGTCTAGTGCTGCCACTGAGCCATGGTAGTCTGCTATAGCCCGGTTTACCGGAGTCTTGTTAGCCCAGTTGCTACTGCTCCGGAACACTTAGACTGGCCAGCATGTGTCCTTCTTCGATCCTGTGTCTGTCCCTTCGGAGAAATGTCACGCGGTGTCTTTCGGAGTCCTGTTTGCCTGCTACAGCCCGGATTCCCGGAGTCCTGCTAGCCCAGTTGCTACAGCCCGAATTCACTCGCTGATGACCGACACGTTCGTTGCTGGGTCATGTATGCCTGTCCCTGTAAGTTAGTGCCACTTTGGGTTCATGACTAGTCATGTCGGCCCGGGTTCTCTGTCATATGGATGCAAGCGACACTATCATATACGTGAGCCAAAAGGCGCAAACGGACCCGGGCCAGGTAAGGTGGCACCCGTGGGAATACCGTGCGTGAGGCAGCAAAGTGATATGATGTGTTACATGCTAGATCGATGTGGCTTAGGATCGGGGTCCTGACAGCTTTGGTATCAGAGCCTGACTGCCAGTAGGATTACCAAGCCAAACTAGTCGAAGTCGAGTCTAGAAATGCTTTAGTTATATAAGGGAATTGATTGTGGAAGGGAACGTAAGGCTCTTTTTACTCCTTTACCTTATGCCCTTCTGATATGAGTCATCCTCTTCCCTTCTGCGGGGATTAAGAACTAGGCTTCTCGTCTTTCTATCAGGATCACGTGTTACTAATCTGTAGACTTATAGGATTGATAGTTTCAAGCCCCAGTTCAGTTCGTACTACTTCCGTGTGTTGACAATTGATCTCAAAACCTTGATTTGTGATGTTGAGTGGTTATGCTACCATTTTGCAGGATGTCTAAAATATTTTTGAGCATTTACAGCCGTTATGCTGTCCGAGTCATCCCAGGTTTCTAAATAATCTGATGCATTTGCAAATCTTTCCTCTCTGATTCCGATGTCTTTTTAGGCCAGGTTAACCACACTAAATTGCTGAGTTGAGGTACTCCATTGCCTCGACATATATGTTGGAGCTATTATTATGACCCCAGGTGTCTTAGAGAATCACCTAGTAATCTAGCCATGTTTTGTGTTCCCAGTGTGATAACTCTGGCCACCATCCTCGAAAGCATCCCGTGATGCCATTTAGTATGTAGGTATTCTATTTCTAGGTTCTTAAACCCAAGATTCACCCTACCTACCTCATCTTGATAGTGTTTGCTAGTTCCTTTAGGATATTAGTAACCTTTGCGATAGTCCTCGAGGTCCGTGGTATTTTCCTCTTCCAACTACCATGAACTACTTATGGCAGAAGTTCCTCGTTGAACCGAAAGGTCACAACAAGAGTGCTCTTGATGAGTTCTCCATTCAAAAATTGTGAATCTGCCAGTCCCTCCTCTTCTGCATGGGTTATCTGAAAGAAATATGTTGAACTCGTTTGACATGCTAATCTTTGCACCCACAACTCAAAAATCGTATGTTCCTTTGAGTTGTCCCTCTTTAGCTGTTTTCTGACCTTCGTCTATCAATTGATAATCAAGAGTATGCGTGCACTCATTCATCGATGCCTATTATTCTTGTGGTCTGTCAAGCCAATCTATTCTGGAATGACTAGGAGAAACAAACTCCAGTACCTTGTCCATTTCTAGGATTGGGTCAAAGCAGTTGTATTCCGCAGATCAAATGCCAATCCAACTTTTGTTCTGTTCTACCCTGGAGTATTACCCTCTTTATGTCAAGAATGTCATAGGAATTGCACACCATCTTATGAATTCTTGGTGCAGTGATACTTCTCGCCATCATTATTCATTCCTCGGTCCCATGTTGTTGTAACCGAAATGCCGACAAGTGAACTGTGATGAGTGAAATCAATACTCCTAGCAACCTCGTTGCTTGGTAGTTAATGGACAATACTCTCACTCTTAGCGTGTTGGTTACTGAACCATCATTCTAGGATTGATCGTGCTACCTAGTCCATTTTCCCTGGTGCACTCCTCAATCAATGAGATAGGATTGTGTCACTCCATCACTCTCTTGGTCACATCGTCTTGCCCTGAAAAGCAAGATTGTTCTCGAGCTTAGTAACATATTGGTGGTTCGTGATTTTCCGAATATCTTCTCGGAAGTGCTACCAGGTTGTCACCTGACCGCTATGTTGAGTTCATGATCAAGTTGGTTTCTTGTAGCCACCGCTTTCTCCAAGAATCTGTGTTGGATACCCCTGAGCTAGTTGGTTAAGCTAAACAACAACTTGGAGAGTTGGAAGATAAAAGCTTGCCTAACTTAGTTCGTTCCAAAGGGATATCCTTTTGTTTGTGTGTTAGTTGAAGAGAGATGATATCTTCATCGATTGTTCCTCGTGATCGGTTGTTGAATCTATCGTCTTGTCCAAACCTTGATTTGAGTGTGGGCTATCGCCAAATCAAGTTAGAACCAACGATATTTGTACTGTTGTCTTACTCGTGGTTGTTCCTCGAGCATACACCATTACATCCTTTGGTCTGACCAATACTATCACATTGTTCACATAATGGTGGAATTCCAATGATATGGAAAATTTCGATGAGTTGCTGTTGAGCCCATCTGCAGCATTTTGTCTCCTCCATGATTCATGTTGAACATCAACCTAGTGTTGGAAACTTTGTAAGCAATGCCTTCGTGTTCCGTTCATGAAGCTTATGCTTGGATGGAAGAAGTGACTTCCTCGAATTCATGTGCATTTGGTGCAAGTTGCCGCCGTGAGTTCGAGAAAGATTGTTTTTGTTTCCTCTGGTACCATCCCAAGTCAGTTATGCATGTGCGAAGGTATTCTATGGTTTGGTAGATTAATTACCTCCACTGTTTTCCCTAGCACACCAAGCCACTGATTGATTTGCTCAAGGAAAAGGAGTCTGTTGTGTTAATTCTAGATCATGCACAAGACTCCGATATCCTCGACGATGGTTCCCAACCAGAACTCGGTAGTGTTTTATTGTAAGACTACTATGTTGTCATGCTTGTCTGGGACAGCGTGTTCACATGTGTGTAGCAGAACCAGCTCATGTTTTGGAGCTTGCTATTACAGTTCATTTCCCGAGAATCTTGCAACATCGTCTTGTCGATTTGTGTTGCAAACTTTCTTTTCCAGACATGATGTCTGAAATATCCTGTTACCAACCAGATCTGAATCTCAGGCAGATATGGTGGTTGGAACATCCCCAACATTTGCATTTTGTTCCCAGCTTGCACCCCATCGTGCCAATTTTCCATGGGCTGCCCTTCTCAGCGGTTGTTGTCCAGGATCATCTTCAAAAGTGGACTTACTATGAGTCCCATCCATTTCCGATGATAAGCAAAAATCATCCATTGCATTGTCTTCAACAAGGTAGTCCACATCACCCATTCTAGCCCGAGTGTGCCGTTCTCCCGAACTCCTTGAAACGGTCGTTTGTGATTTTCCTTGGCTGGTTTAGAGAGTTTCAATGATTTCTATATCAAGAGTAATTCTTTTTGCCACTCAAGGGAATATTTCTACGAGTCACCCCCAAGGTGTCCCGTTATGGAATCATGGCGATTATCTCCTCGCTATTTTGAAACCATCCACCATCTTCTAAGCATGGAATTGTTGCCTCCTAATCTGAACCTTTGTCACTTGCTTCTTTCCATCGCTCCTCATATGTGTTTTGTCCCTCAGCTCAAGAGATGTTTCTACGTCTCATTCCATGAGTTGATCCTGTGATCATTAAGATGATCCATCCCTATAGAGTTATCTCGCTCTTCTGTCCTCGTGTTGGGTGAAGATCTCGAAGCAAGGATGTCAAGTTCAAGATGATGCAATGAATCAATATCTTCGATGAGGACAGTAAGATCATGAAGATTGTGATAGTTTGAGTCCCCTCTTCCTTTTTACCCTGCGCTTGAATCTCGACACGAGATTCTTGTTTAGTGGGGGTGAGTTGTCACATCCCTAGTTCTGGTAATGCTTAGTGCTAGCATCTTGTGTTGCATCATGTTTAAGTTTCAATTAAAGTTGAAATGGGGATGTCCAAACCCTAGCACCAAATGGAATTCAAATAGGTTCAACCTAAAAATATTTTCAATGAACCTGAAATGCCCTTCATAAATGTTCACCATTTTTGTTTTGGTCCAGAACCTCTGCCAAAAATGGTGCACACTTTTCTAGGACACTCTGGGTTATTGAATTAAATCATACAGAATTTGTACTTGGACATTTAAATGCTATAAATAATTTTAAATGTCCAAGTAATCATGAAATGAAATGAGGGCTGCTGGAAATATTCCAAACAGTTTCATGATTTTTGAAAATGCTCTGGCATTTTTAATAAAGCCAAAACAATTGCAAAAAATAGAAAACAGAAAAGATTTAGAAAAGAGAGAGAGAGAGAGAGAGAGAGAGGAAAGCTTATCTGGACCACCTACCTGACTGGGCCAGCCCACCTGGCCCGTGCCAGTCATCACCTACCTCTGCCAGTAGGCAGAGGAGGGATACAGCGCACGCGCGCCCATGCGCCACTTCCTGCTTCGCACTGGCGAGCTCTCCCTTCCCCCCTCGCGCCACGGAGACGCCCTGAGACCTCTCTCCCCTCCCCCTCACTCACTGCTCTCTCTCCCCTCCTCTATTTCTCTCGCGCACAGCCACCCGAGCGCGACCATCGCTACCGCTCGCCGTTGCCGTGACCATCGCCGTCCCTACGACGCCCCGAGCTGCCCAAGGGCTCCATCTCGTCCCACTCTTCGTCATCACCGGCCCATGCAGCGTCGGATGCCCTCGAACGCCGTCCATGCCGTCTTCTTCAACCTCGGGTCACCGGAGATCCGCCCCGTCACCCCGCTCACTCTGGCACCTCCCCGGCCCCACCGTCTGCACCGACCGACTCCTCGTGAGCTCCTGCCGCTAACCCCTCTCCTCCCCGCATTATTGCGCCTCGTAGCCGCCGTTTTCACCGGAGCCGCGAGCTCAGCTCCGCCGGCCGTGCCGCCACCATGGCAACAGCCACTGCAGCTCACAGGCGAGCATGCCAGCGTGTTCAACGCAGCTCCAGGAGCCCGTAGCCACCACCAGCTCCTCCCCACATGCCCCCTAGCTCCAACCCGAGCACGCCCGTAACTCCGGCCGCTGCCAGGAGCTCGCTTCCGGCGAACTCCGGCCACCCCGTGCCCTTCTGTTGGTCTCCCCAGATGCGCACGGGCACGGGCTTCCTTCTGGTGCCCCTGGCACGTCGAACCATGGCCTCTGGCGAGTTCCGAGCGGACCCCACCGTGGTTCGAGGTCGCCGCCGGCTGAACTCCGGCGAGCAGACGTGGCTGCATGATTAGCACTAATGACGCCCTAACTAACCCCCCTAGCTCACTGACACCTGGGCCCCACGCCCTAATTAACCTGGGTTTTATTTCTATTTAGACTAAACTAACCCCACGGGCCCCGCAGGTCAGTTTGACCTGGGCACGTCACA
This sequence comes from Thinopyrum obtusiflorum, assembly GCA_036873465.1. Taxonomy (NCBI): domain Eukaryota; kingdom Viridiplantae; phylum Streptophyta; class Magnoliopsida; order Poales; family Poaceae; genus Thinopyrum; species Thinopyrum obtusiflorum. The sequence continues at coordinate 44,516 of JAAAWM010011802.1, read as the reverse complement.
CGTTGACCCGACCCCAACTGTCAGCGACACTAACCAGCACCGTGTCACTGACCAGTGGACCCCACTGGTCAGGTTTGACTTGGACCAGCCTCCTTTGACCTGCTGACGTCACACCGATGTCATGCTGAAGCAATTAACAATTTTCTGGATTTAAAATAATTCAGAAAATTCCAGAAAATAGTGCTAACTTCTAAAAATCATAGAAATTAATCTGTAACTCCAAATGCAAAGATTTATATATGAAAAATGATCAGAAAAATCCAATCTATCCATCTGTACTAGTTTCATGCATGTTAAAGCAACTTAACCCTGCTGTTTATATCAAAACATGATAAAGCACTATTTAAATTCATAAGATGAGTTTGGGGTTGAACCTTTGGTTCAAAATGGCTCAAACCCATCTGCTTGTAGTTGCATTAGCCCAACACACTCATTTTGCCATGTCATGTGCATGCATCATATTGTTGCATATCGCCATGTATTGATTGTGTTACCGGTGTAATCTCCGTGGTAGGTTCTGCTCCCGAGGATATTCACGAGTATCCAGTTGAAGGGCAGTACCCCTCGACCACTCTGTCAGGCAAGCAAAACCCCCTTGTTCATTCTGATACAATCCCACTCTCTCGCTCCTGCTCTCTTTTACTGCATTAGGATAACAACAATTCAACTATTACATGCTGCGGTAGTTGAACCCCTTTTCCTCTGCATGACCTGTCATTGCCACAGTAAATAGATGAAACCCACTAGCATGAGTAGGAGTTGTTTGATCCCTGATGTGCCTACTCATTCATGCTTGTTTGTCATGCCTGCTACTGCTTAGAGTCCCCCCCCCCCCCCCCCCCCCCCCCCCCCCCCCCCCCCCCCCCCCCCCCCCCCCCCCCCCCCCCCCCCCCCCCCCCCCCCCCCCCCCCCCCCCCCCCCCATGTGTTACATGCTAGATCGATGTGACTTAGGATCGGGGTCCTGACAGGGTCCCTGTGTGTGAACACGATTTGGTAAAGGTAGCGGTGAGAGGCCATGTAGGAGTACATGGTGGGTTGTCTCATTGAAACCGTCCTCAAGAAATGAGTTCTGTGTTTGTGATCCATGAACAACTACTACCACTCATTGGGATCCTTAATTGACCCTCTCGACTTATTAGCCGCCCTTGTCCTCTGTCCAGGAGTTGCAAGTAGTTTCTGGTGTTTGTAGTTGCTGGAGGCCATGCGCAGTGCTGATCCGAGGGGTGGGCTGTGATGCGGTAGGCACGTGGCCGGGTATGCCGGGCGCCCGTTTGGTGTCGCGGAACCCTGTACACATAGTTCGAGGCTGTATGTGGAAACCTCGGCCGGACGGATGGAACCTGAATAGGCGATAAACCTGGACTAGAGACTTGTGTGGTTAGTCAGGTCATGGCCGACACCCTCGCTGGGCTTCCGCTTGAAGCTTGCCGAGTACATGTCGTGTAAACAACGATAAGTGGTGAGAGCGTGTGTGAAGAAGTACACCCCTGCAGGGTTAACATCATCTATTCGAATAGCCGCGTCCGCGGTAAAGGACCTCTGGGTTGCCTATACAGTTCATAGACAAGTGAAAGTGGATACTCTAAAATGCACAAGATAAGCGTGAGTGCTATGGATGGCGTTTTCGTAGGGAGACAGGAGTGGATCCATAGTGGTGTATTGATATGGTGAATATGTGGACTCATGTGCGCCACCTCAAAAGAGTTACTTGCAGTCGTAGTTTAGGATAGCCATCGAGTCAAAGCTGGCTTGCTGCAGTTAAACTCCACCCCCCTTTGTTGATACCGATGCATATGTAGTTAGTTCTGATGTAAGTCTTGCTGGGTACATTTGTACTCACGTTTGCTTAATTTATGTTTTTGCAGAGAGACTTCAGTATCGTTAGTAGTTCCGCGTGGACTTCGATGTTTAGCTTGATACCTCAGCTATGATCTTGTTCCCTCGGCAGGGTCTTGTAGATAGTCAGGCTTCTCAGCCTTTTCTTTTGTAGTTGTCTGTACTCAGACAAGTTAAGCTTCCGCATGTGCTATTGCTTGTATGACTTGAATGCTGGGTCATGAGACCCATGTTTGTAATATCTGACTCTTCGGAGCCTTATGAATAAATACTTTGAGTCATAGAGTTTTGTTGTGATGCCATGTTGTATTTGCACATATCGAGCATATTGTGTGTATGACTTTGAAATGCTTGGTATGTGTGGGATCCGACAACCTAGTTGTCTATCCTTGGTAGCCTCTCTTATGGGGAAATGTAGTCTAGTGCTTCCACTGAGCCATGGTAGTCTGCTATAGCCCGGTTTACCGGAGTCCTGTTAGCCCAGTTGCTACTGCTCCGGAACACTTAGACTGGCCGGCATGTGTCCTTCTTCGATCCTGTGTCTGTCCCTTCGGGGAAATGTCACGCGGTGTCTTTCGGAGTCCTGTTAGCCTGCTATAGCCCGGATTCTCAGAGTCCTGCTAGCCTAGTTGCTATAGCCTGAATTCACTCGCTGATGACCGACACGTTCGTTGCTGGGTCATGTATGCCTGTCCCTGTAAGTTAGTGCCACTTTGGGTTCATGACTAGTCATGTCGGCCCGGGTTCTCTATCATATGGATGCTAGCGACACTATCATATACGTGAGCCAAAAGGCGCAAACGGTCCCGTGCCAGGTAAGGTGGCACCCGTGGGAATACCGTGCGTGAGGCCGCAAAGTGATATGATGTGTTACATGCTAGATCGATGTGACTTAGGATCGGGGTCCTGACAGGGTCCCTCGAAGAACCAGCTTGTTGGAGAGTCATTACCCTTCACGATCACTTCCACATGATACTCCGTCTTGGTGTCATTGATCCAATGCTCATGGTAGGTGAAAATGGGGTCTCGGTGAAACTGGCACTTCTTGAGGCTATCCTCGAGAAGCACGGGAAATCCGGTGGTCAGGAAGTCTTCGAGTACGGCAGCCATCTACAAAGGTTGAATGGGAGAGGTCAATATGGAAATATATCTTGGGTTTGGTAAGCTTAGAAAAGAAGAGGAGTATAGAGGGTTTTGCAAAATGGGTTTTATCCTAACTAACGCCTATGCTAACTAAGGCTTCCTACAGTCAGGATGGCTCTGATACCAACTCTGTGGGGACCCCGACTCATAAGTCGTGATCACCGAATGCACGTGTATAGTGATCCCAGAGATCAATCCTCACTGAACACATAGAAGCTGAATAACAAGAGTCTTACATCCATACATACCGTCTTACACGAATTATGACCATTATGGTCAAGTCTTACATAGATAAAGCCACAAGGGTTGAATACCAAATAAACTTAAGCAGCGGAAATCTTCGTCGATAAGTAGAACCCATGCCATCTGCCTTAACCCTACAGGCATTCTGACTGGGAAACGTCCTAGTTCGCATGTTCGTCTCCAAAGAACTCTTCTTCGAACTCCTGTTCTTCCATGCCTGGCTGCTTCCACTGAGCCATGGTAGTCTGCTATAGCCCGGTTTCCCCCCCCCCCCCCCCCCCCCCCCCCCCCCCCCCCCCCCCCCCCCCCCCCCCCCCCCCCCCCCCCCCCCCCCCCCCCCCCCCCCCCCCCCCCCCCCCCCCCCCCCCCCCCCCCCCCCCCCCCCCCCCCAAGCAACCCATGATTGGAACAGGGCACAATAATGCAATGATATAGCACTAAGTAGGTAGTTTGCAGAAAGCTAGTTTTGAGTGCAATGACATGATCTATCAACATGTAAAGTATGCATCATGGGAGTACAGATATCCGTATGGACAAGTTGCAGATATCAACATAAGCAGAGTTGGACACCAATCCAACTTGATCATCGTGTCAAGTCATCTGACTTAACCCAATTAGCTTCATCAACACACACACGTGGTTTGTAAAACTCTGGACGTAGTTTAAGCAGCACCGCCCAACTGTCCTTGACCGTGGACACGGCTATTCGAATAGTTTTACACTCTGCAGAGGTTGCACACTTTACCCACAAGATCCGGGGAACTTCTGTGTCATCCACGACCCGCGGTACCTCAAGTACCCGGGGTAAGCACCCGATCACTATCTTTCCCTAGATGACACTAACATAGAGTCCACTCGATTGGTAGTAACCCCCGTGCCCAACATTTCACATCTTAAAATTGTGGATCCTCGCTCCCATATTCATCACATACCACTGGCACGGGATACCAACGGTGTGTCTGGTGCCCTGTGAAAACAGTCATGGCCGCCCTACGTGGCACGGCCCCGTCCCGAGAGTGACCTCATGTCACCCCTGTCACTAGTAATGTGGGCACCATGCTAGTATCGACCTAGGTAATCAATAATGCCCTTTCCCATATAAGGGTAGAGTGGTTGCGCATGTAAGGTTGGGACAGTCGACAAATCTTAAATCTAATCCATTTTCGAAAACACTCCCACACAACTTGCTCCGGTACACCACTTATTTATCAAGCGGTAACCTAGCTCACCATCTCCCTCAGGCATTAGTGGCACCCGACGTTTTTTTTGAAAAGTCCTTGAAAACAACTTGGTTTCCTTCACCATGCATATACCCATCCCATTTGCGTAGCAGCTACTTAGCATCCTAACTACACCCACTCGCATAACCCTCATAGAAAGGTAGGGTCATGCATCATGCAAGTGTCAACGAGAAAAGCAACGGAGGCAGACCACCTCAAGTGGTCACCACATCATCATGACTTCGATGCAAGCAATAAAAGTGCCATATGACATGCATAAAAAGGGTTTCTTAGACATGGTCAAAGGGCTGCTTGCCTGGCTCAGCAAAGTCTTCTGGGTCTTCAAAGTCTTCTGGTCCAACTCCTTCGTCAGCAGCGCAATCTATCATCGCAAAATAATAACGAGAAAAATAAGGCAATAATAAAACAGAAAAACCAAAGTGCTCAGAAAAATGTCAACTCATTTTTGTTAAATACTAGGGTGAAAACTAAGAAGGGGAAAATTCCTAGTTTTGGATTTGGAGTAGCAGAATGGGAGAAATGGATTTTCAGAGGGGTTTAGATACATTCAAATTTGAATTTGAATATGAACAGTACATAAAAGTTGTTTGGACATGAGTGAAAGTTATACCATTAAATAGGTACGATTCTTACAAGATTTTAGGAACTGGAATCATTGCATTTGGATTAATATTTAATCCTGTGGAATTTTTGCAAGTTTAACAAAAATGAAAAACGGAAAAGGGCACTATGCCTGCTGGGCCAGAACAGCAGCAGCGCAGCAGTCCCAGTCAGAGAGGCGGCCCAGCGCACTGGTGCACGCGCGCGCGCCAGGTTTAAACCTGACGGGCGGGGCCCAGGCGTCAGCGAGAGGGAGAGGGGCGATGGAGGGGAGGGGCTGACAGGAGGGGCCCGCCTGTCATCCCTAACCCCGAGTCCAGACGGCCGGCGAGCTCACCTGCAACGATGCAGGGCACGGTGAGGTCGGGCGAGGGCACGGCTGGGCTCAGCGTCGTGTCGCCGTTCGGGTGGTGGTGGTTGCGGCCGTTTCCGGCAGCTACAGAGAGGGGAAACAGGTGGGAAAGGATCAGGGTGATGCATAGGTTCCAGATCTAGAGGAAAGAGAGGCGGGGACGGCATGTACCTCGCGAACTCCGGCGAGCCGAAGCGGCAGAGCTCGAGCTTGATCTCGAGCTCGGGCGGCTCTGGAGAGGAACTGGGGGTGCAGTGGGGTGATTTGGTGGTGCAGAGGGAGAGTGGTGAGGAGAGGAGAGCTGGGGGGGCTTAAATAGAGGGGGGCAAGGTGCACCGTGGCTCGTGCGCCGACGAGCTTCTAGCCGTTGCTGGAGGCCACGGGGGCTCACTTGAGCGCGCCTGGGGTCCTTGTGGGAGTGTTCTACGGCCAGGGGAAGGAAGAGAGAGAGCGGGGAAGGGCCAGAGCATCGCGTGTGTGAGCATGCTCATTGGAGCTCTCGGGTGGCCATGGTGCGCGTGCGAGCAGGGGCAGGAGAGAGATAGGAAGGAGGGGGCCGACTAACTGCCGTGTGTCGGACGCCGAGGCGCATCGTCGGGCGTGCTGGGGAGGCCCGAGGTGGCCGGAGGTGGTTGGCAGGGGGCGGCTACTATGCCTGGCCGCACTGTAGCATGCTCTGGAGCATGCAAATGGCATGCCATGGCATTTTATATGCCTTGTGGGCACAGCCACTGATGTCTGGCTGCCCTAGGGGGCAGTAAAGAAGAGGGGAGGGGCATTGGGTGCCCTGGAGAGCCAGTAGGAGTGGAGTGGGGTTGAGAGAGAGGGGGAAGTGGGCTATCCAGAGGGGTAAATGAGGTGGTTTCACCCCTCAATCATTTCGCTGAGATGCAGCCATAGTTACTGGAGGTAGAAGAGGGTCAGGAGCAGCTGTGGTACAAAGTTGAGCCCATGGAGATTAGTGGAAGAGGTCAAAAATGGAATTTTGGTAAAGTGGCAGAAGGTGTTTGATGCTTGTTTGGGTAAGCAAATGAACTCCATTTGGCATGAGACACCACAGGGTGAAATGTCACATATAATTAGGACCTTCCACCAATTTTGAGCTCATTTGGGCAAAGTTGCCAATGCAACTTTTGTAAACCCTAGAAATCAACAGAAATGCATTTACCAAGATCTAGTCATGCAAAACCATTCCCCTTGATGCACCACTTGGTGTAGTGTCATCATTTGGGCTTTTGAGCATGACCACAAAGTTTGGGGGCATTTGGAAGAAGTTGGCAATGTAAATTTGTTCAAACTTGAATCTGGACAGAGATGGTTTTGGGGCACTTTGGTGAACCAAAATAGCTTGGATTGAGCTGAAACTTTGCAAGGTCATCATATTATGCATATGTGACCTGCTAGAATTTTCCTGGATTTATTGGAAAATATTTCTTGTAGAAATATTTCAAATACTTGAAATGGACAGAAATGGTTTTGGAGGGTTTGCCCAATATTTTTAACATGACCATGTGTTGAAACTCTTATATATGGAAAATATATGTCCACTGAGTTTCCCTGATTTTTCTCAAATATTTTTGAAGCTTTTAAATAATTTTAACCTATTAAAGACCATTTCTGGCCTAAAGAAAAAGCCTTTAAGTAAAATAGGAAAATTACTTTTAAAATTATATTTTTGTGGTTTATGGGAGTCCTATATCTAATAGGTTTCAAATATACTCTTCGAAATATTTTTCATACCCCAAATCAAGTACTTGTAGTGCAATCCTCAATTCAGGGGTTTTTGGAAAACTAATTTTTGAAAATACTATTTGGCCAAATTATTTTTGTAAGAAAATACTATATTGCACTATACACATGGCATGATCATTGGGCAGAAGTTTGGGGCAAGGAGACGAAGTATATAAGGTGGAGTTGTGTTGACTTTAAAGAGCACTTGAAAATCACAGAGAGAAAACCAACTCCAAATAAAAAGCCAAATAATGCAAAAGTTTTTGTTGGTACAAAATGTTCATGCTTTATTAAAGCAAATGACATGTTACAAAATGCAGGGTGTGACACACTATTCTTCCCGCTCAAAGTGCTTCTGTCACGTGTATTGCATGCATTGCGCAGGATTGATGGCGGATGCGGAGGGTACGGGAATGGGCGCCATGGCAGAAAGCCAGGTGCCGTGGATTGGAGCAGAGGGTCGGCCTTGATTCTTTGAGCCGTTAATGGTGAGGAGGAGCCTGATTGGTCGAACACGGCGGCAACCTCCATGAAAAAATCTGGCCCCTTCTCTCGCTCGCCTATAAAAGGGGACGCGGGGCGAGACACTTTCCTGCACCTCCTCCTCCCTCCATTCTCGTCATAGCCTTTGGTTATCATGGTGAGTGGTCGGGGGTCTGGTGTTGCTCCAGTGACGACGAGAACTTCTGCTCGACAGCGCCTCCCTCCTCCTCTTGAAGATGCAGGGGCTGAATCCGTGGTGAGAGGAGGCGGAAGGGGATGTGGTCGAGGTCGTCGTGGTGTACGGTGCCGAGGAGGATGGGACGACACCTCTATTGCGCCCGCACCGAACGCTCCTCCCCCGATGGAAGGCCACATTGGAGACTAGCCCTTGGAGTTCATCATTAGGCTATATTAGCCCCCGCACGGCCGCCTCTGCCTCCCCACCCCATTCGCAAGGGCGATGGAGCTCAAGGAGCCGCGAGCGTTGAAACTGCACATGAGGGGCTGCGGGAATGGCAACATACGGGTGGATGTAGATTTCCCCGCCCCTCATGTCATGTACTTCTGTCGAGGCTGGAAGACTTTTTCCCGCGCCCACAGCTTGTCGGAAGGGCACGTCCTCCATTTTAAGTTAATGGAGGCTGGTTTCCTTTCTGTCAAGGTTTTTGGGAGCTCGGGTGCTCGCTTAGGGTGCTGTGCGGAGAGCTCGACCGACAACAAAAGCTCCTCCTCAAGCAATAGCGACGAGGAGGACAATGACGGTGATGACGACGGTGCCGACCGGGAGGGCGACGACTCCAACTCCGGCTGAACACCAGCCATGCCATCACCGTCAGGCGGTGGTAGCACCATCTGCAAATGCGTCTCCTCTCCGGCAAGGTGAGTTGCCGAGGAGTTGGGTGTGGTGGTGGAGATGGCGCCCCTGGCTCCTCCAGCAGTCTTCCAGCTAGATGCCGGGAAGCTTCCTCACAGGCAGCACCTTCGTTCGCCCTGCCGCGTCCTGCTGGCCCTGGTGGTGGTGGTTGACGGGTCATCTCTGCCGATTTCTTCACCATCACCTTCATCCGCGCCCTCCCGCTCTTGCCGGTCGACCTCTCCTGGAGCCCGACAGGGTCAGCCTTGGCTTCTGCCTAGGCACCCCTTTTGCACTCTTCACCTCCTGCCACAGTGCCTAGGAGGAGAGGGACAAGAAAGGGCATCACGGGGCACTTATCTTTTTTCAATCTATAATCTGTAGGCACTTGCCAAATTTTAGTTCAAATTATGTAATCTCTTTAATCCATGTTTGTGTTCTGTAAGGTTTGTATTTGTTGATCAGCATATTAATGAAAAAGAGAAATCTTACCAGGGACTCGTGCATGTAATATGTCCATGCAGAGGTGGAATGCCTCTATACTTTTAAGTAAACAAGTTCCCCCCACCAGGCTATCCTACCGAGCACAAATCATCAAGAGGGACCAGCCCCCGCCAGACCTTTTTCGCCAAAGGCCACTGTGACCAGCCTGACCGAAGCAACGTTCGAGTCAAGGGATGGGAGAACCTAAGTTTCAATGGCAGCAAGGTTTTCTTATGCACAAGTCCCTACTTACAGAACACGTATGGATAAGAGAAGTAACTTATCTGTTTGGCTTGCCGGGGATCGCAATGTAGGCTCGTCTTCTCATCTCCTCTTTGGGACTAAGTCCACGGCAGGAGCCTGCATTGTATGCAGATGAAAATGATGCCAGATGCAATCTTATCTACATGAAGATGCGATGCTCATGATATGCTTATGCATGCATGTAATTTGTCGCCCCCCCAGCGCTTCATTTATTTCTCTGTTGCTTAGGGTCTACACCTGACCTTGTACAAGGGGTTACATGCAACTGAGGCAAAGCCTGTACAAAAGGGTGGCTGCCGGGCAGGGTCCGACAGCCGCGCCTTTATGGGTAGAACTTGCAGAGATGCTCAATATTCTATGAGTTTTGCAACTGAATGCCATCTCCTGTCTCCAGACGGACTGCGCCAGGTCTGGTGACTCGTACTACCCAGTAAGGGCCTTCCCACTTCGACGTCAACTTGTTTGCACCCTTGGCGGACTGAACGCGCCTCAGGACAAGGTCGCCTTCCTTAAAACACCGAGCGTGAACCCCGCAGCTATGATAGCAACACAGGGCTTGCTGGTAGCATGCAGCACGCGTAGCAGCCCGAAGACGGTTCTCCTTGAGAAGCACAGCGTCGTCACGTCGGTGCTGTTCCTGCGCTACTTCATCGTAGGCAAGCACTCGAGGTGACCTGTAAATGAGTTCTGTGGGGATAACTGGTTCTGCCCCATAGACTAGGGAGAAGGGAGTCTGCCTAGTAGCTCGATTTGGTGTCGTTCTGAGGGACCAAAGAACCACCGGCAGCTCGTCGATCCATCGCCCGCCACACTTCTGCAGCTTATCAAATGTTCTTGTCTTGAGTCCTTGCAACACTTCAGCATTCGCCCTCTCTGCTTGCCCATTGCTCCTGGGATGTGCAACAGAAACAAATGAGATCTTGTTTCTGAGGGCATGAACATATTACATGAAGGCGTGGCTCGTGAATTGGGTGCCGTTGTCAGTGATGATCCGGGCAGGGACTTAGAAGCGGCACACCAATCCTTTCAAGAACTTGATAGCTGACTGAGCAGTCATCTTTCTCAAGGCTTCTACTTCCGGCCACTTTGTAAACTTGTTGATTGCAACAAACAAGAATTCAAAGCCCTCGGTAGCACGGGGGAAAGGGCCGAGGATATGGAGCCGCTAGACCGAAAATGGCCATGACAAAGGGATTGTCTGAAGAGCTTGGGCAGGCAGATGGATATTCTTGGAATGGAACTGGCAAGCTTCACATTTTTTGACTAGCTCGACCATGTCTTGGAGGGCTGTGGGCCGATAGAATCCTTGCCGGAATGCTTTCCCAACCAAAGCCCTTGATCCAATGTGGGAGACGCACATGTCTTTGTGTATTTCTGCCAGCAGTTCCTTTCCTTCTTCCCGGCAAATGCACTTCAATTTCACACTATTGGGCCTTCTTCTATATAGCATGTCATCGACGAACTGATACATACAGGCCCTCTGGGCAACTCTTTCAGCTTCTTCTTGCTCTTTGGGAAGTTCTCCGATTTGGAGGAAATGAACTATGTGCCGCGCCCAAGTTGGAGCCTAGGGCTCGGCAACGCGGACTAGCGGCACCTCCACCTTCGTGGGAGCGCACCCCTTGACCATGGGGATCAGTGGTCTGGTGGAGGGGTAGCTCAGCAGCTGAAGGGGAGTTGTTCCCGTCAAGCTCTTTGCCGGGAGCCTCGTCAGGCTCTACCGGGAGAGGCTTGCCGGAGTCCGGTTTCCTCCTCTTCTGGGCCATTGTTGCCAGGGATACGGAGGGCTGAGTTAGATGGAGAACAGAAGTTCCTGGTTTCACGGGGAGCTTTTGTGCAGCGCACTTTGACAGATGATCAGCAATGATGTTTTCTGCACGGTGTATGTGCTCTGTTTGTAATCCGTCAAAGCGCTCCTCTAGCATTCTCACTTCCTCAACGTATGCCAGCATCAATGGACTTTGGTAATCCTTGTTGACTTGTCTCACCACGAGTTGTGAATCTCTGCGGATGATCAGCTTCTTAATTCCCAACTCCGTTGCAATCCTGAGCCCGGCAAGGAGCCCTTCGTACTCGGCAGTGTTATTGGTCACTTTCTCCCAGGGAAAATGCATCTGGACGACTTACTTCAGGTGCTTTCCGGTGGGAGCCACGAGAAGCACATCAGCTCCTGCACCTTGCAGGGAGAAAGCACCATTGAAATACATGATCCATTCTTGGGGCGCTTCCTTGCCGGGAATAACTGTCTCCAATACTTCTTCATCAGGGATTGGCATCCATTCTGCAATAAACTCTGCCAATTCTCTACTCTGGATTGTTGATGTGGTTTCAAACTTTAAACCAAAGCTGGATAACTCCAATGCCCACTCCACTATCCTGCCAGTATGATGTAGGGTGGAACCCTAGAGGGCCGATCTTTCATGAAAGGAGCGGATCCTGCGATGAACACGAAGAACACAAAGGGAAAAACACGAAGGGAAGGAGAGGAAACAATCAAACCAACAAGATATAGTCACACGTATGCTAGATCTGAGCACACATAGAGATCACACGGCCCAAATCCAACATGGGATGATACATAGGGTAACCGGTTCTTCTCCGTGAGGAGGTCTTGAGGTCTTCCCGTAAGGGGTCTTGAATCCAAGTGGATCTTCTCCGAAGAGGTGTCGGTCCCTCACGGTGGAGTAGATCCGGATGGATGAGCGAAGCTCTATCACACATATGAGCTATCACAACGCTAACCCTAACTAGGAGGAGGTGGGGGAGTATATATAGTATAGGGCCACGAAGGGGTAAGTGGGAGAAAGTTTACATGGGCTCTCGGCCCGCATCTGCGTATGGGCGCCGGATGTCCGGGCTGGGGGCCGGATGTCCAGCGGCTCGTGAGGGACCGGATGTCTGGGCCAGACTTTCCCGCTCCTGTGCTCTCTGGATAGGCGGGGCCGGATGTCCGAGGCTTCGGGAGGAGCCGAATGTCCAGGGTGATGGCCGGATGTCCGGGCTGGGCTTGTCCTTTGAAGTGCTCTCTGGATAGCCGATGCCGGATTTCCAGGGCAGGGGCCGGATGTCCTGCCGGGGCCGGATGTCCGGGACATGTCTGGATGTCCGACTGCTGTAGCAGCTGGCTCTTCTTCCTTCTCCTTCCTTCGCTCGCGCGCACACTTGGCCTTGGTCCTTGGGCTCTCCATGGTCTCCTCGGGTGTACCTGAGTATGCACAAGGTCCGCGCTTGAAGTAGCATCCATGTCTTACATGCAGAAAGGGAACATTCGGAAAGGAGCGAGTTCACCTTAGGTCCAATGGCCTATGCTCGAGGTCTCAACATGTGGGCACTTGGGGCTTGGGGAGTAGTTGTAGTGTACATGGGGGTGATCGTAGGATGCTCCGCATCGTCTCCCCTCCCTTGGGAAAGATCCGACCTTGGATCAAAAACCTCATCACCATGGAAACGGTTGTCGTGGACGGACTTGTAGTTGGCCGAAGTGGAAGACATGGCGCAATCCAAGTACTCCAAGGTGTCTCCGGAGTGGTACGCATGCGAAAAGAGCAAACACAAACGACACTTGGAAATACAATGGTTAGCGCACACAAGGTGTCCATCATGTAAGAATGAGTCCATGCGGCAAGATTGTTCGTGGCAAAGGGCATCAAGCTTATCAAGATGATATAGAATGATATGCAAAGCGTTCATGGGAGCAAAAACATTCATTGTGCACAGAAATGTGTTGTGAATATGATCAATGCAACCACGGTGCAAAATGATGTCATAGTGAGCCGGTTTATCAATAGCATGAATATGGCAATGGATGCTCAATATGAATAATTTATCATGCAATTGATGGTAGGCAATATGATCATGATGTATGAATACGCCATCAAGAAAGATCACAACAAATTTGCTAAGGAAGTGCACAAGCTCATATATCATGGATGACATGGAAATAGATGCATGAAGACAATCATAATGCAAGTCAATCCATGCATAAGGTGCAAATTTGTGGTGAGTATGATATGTCCATCGAGCATGACATGTGGACACACAATCAACAAAAATGGAGGTGTTGGTGCAATGTGTCAAAGGAGTGTTGATGTACCAATGGTCGATGTCGTGGCATGAGTGGAAGTCCGAAGGTGCATCCAATAAGTTCGAGTGCTCCTCAACTTGAAGATCCAAAGGGTCCATCTCCAATGTCGCTCCTCCGTTCGTGAGATGTATCATGTAGACAACAAGAAGGAAACAACAATGAAAGAATGACCCATTCAATATGCGTATTTGAGGATGGCTCAAAGGGAAGGAGGTCACCTTTAGGAGTTTCTCAAGGATGTTGGAGTTGCACATCTTGTATGCCTTCACATACCCAATATGTGTCATGACGGTAATGCCTTGTGAATCCTTCAAAACGAAAGAACATGACAAACACTCAGAAAAACAAATGAGGTTAGCGAAAATGCAAAACCAAACATTCGTGTGGTGAAATACCCAACAAGTGTTTTCATCATTCTTATCATAAGAAAGTACAAGGGAGTATTGCATAGTATGGAGGCATATAATGTGAGAACAACCAAATACAATAGGCTCAATCAAACAAGCATGCATCACAAGTAAGGTGTCAAAGTCTCCAAGATCAATAAGCATTGTATGGTTGCATTCACTATAAGTAGATATGAGAGAGGCAACTAATGGACACAAGAGACAATGATCAAGATATATCATGTGATATGCATGAACATATATTCCATCAACCCAAGAAAGCGAGTAAGAATGGAACATGGGTGATGCGATAAAGCAAGAAATCATAGTGATCAAGTCAAGCAAGCTAGTAGTGCGAAGATGCAACGTACTAGAAGGAATCATGGCAAGCATGTCATGTGTGCAAATGGTGGGGATGAATAATGCACAAGACATATCACAAGCATGAAGGCAAGATATGAGCAAAATATCATCAATGTACTGGCGAGAGGCCATATGTAAATAGCAATGGGACATCATGACTCTCCCAACACAACAAGCATCAATAGCATGAGGTACATGGAAACATGTTAATAGCAACAAGGATCTCCACCAAGCATGCAAATACACCAATCATAATTGTGAATCATGGGTAGATGCAAGCAAGGGTCACAATTGCATGGCAAAATCATGTAAAGATGCATAACATGCAAAGTGAACAAGATACAAAGGGCATAAAGTAACAAGTGATATATAGCCACTAGCCTTGTGAGAGCCAAGTAGAAGAGATGTGCGTAGTCGTTGCGCGAAGAGAATGGTAGGAAGGACAATCCATGGGATCCCAAATCGTCGTTGCTCTCAAGAGCTCGTTTCGTCAACTCTTGGGATTGAGAGGTTGATGAGTATACGTGAGTACCTACACACAACAAAAACAAAGGGAAAATTGTGTGTGCGTGGTAGATGTACACATCATCCATCATGATGCGCACGTGCTTGTGTTGGTTAGCACCAAATATACAATGCTCAAATAAATGAGATGCGTGATATAGAAACATGTCATCCATCATGAGAGGTTTGTTATTATGTATAGCATAATGGAGACTCAAATTGTGTAATGCATCATGAGAAATATGTAGAGCATTGATATTCATGGAATGCATATGGTGCAAGCAATTATGGGAAGCATGCAAAGGATAGGATGTCTCAAAATCTCCTAATATGTATGAGGAAACTATGGGGGTCTCCTCATGAGCATCAGTGGAAACATCACATGGAGAATGTTGACAACATCCAAAACAAAGCATATTTGGAACAATGTGATCATCGCATGGCATAGTAGATGAATTGCGCAAATCATGTAAAGGAAGCATGTCAATATCATCACATGAAAAACAAAAGCCAATGACCATGACCTTGTCATCTATGCCATAAATGCAAATGGGATTTATTTTAATGGGGCATGCATAGTTACTATGTTGAGATTGAAATGATGTAATATGAGAGATCTCACTCATAGCATATGACAAGTTTAATGGATTGTCAAACATGAAGTGACCAATAGAATTTTCACATGATATCCTATGGAGCATAGCATCACAACTAGGCAACTCAACATGCTCATCATCATATTCATCATAAATTGGTAAGTCATGACATGAAGAAGTCACACTAGCATGAAGCATGGGAATAGGTGGATCAACATCATGCAAGCAATCATTGGTGAGATAGTCCACTAGTGGGACAACAGAAGCACCATCACCTATGTTACCTTTGGAGCGTCGCTCATGTGTTGTAGGTGAGGTGTCGAAGATCCACTCGTTGTCATCTTCATCTTGATGGAACCATGTGGGTGGTGCATCATCTTCCACCATGGCCATCGGTTTTCCCATTGGAGGGATGGGCTCATCGAGGGTAGGCATGTCGTCATGTAGGAGACCTAGCACCAAAGAAAACACACTCGGAGTAGAGGTTAAGTTGTTAGAAATCATAGTGGCCTCACGTGCCGTGTCAACTACCTCACTCACTAGGTGTTGTGACTCACTCACTCCCTCAAGGATGCTTTCACTCGTATGGTTGGTGGAGTCACTCAAATGGCTCTCAACCTCACATAGGATGTGTGGCATGCTCTCATGTGTGGGGCTAGTGGTGGTCACACTCATCCTCTCATAGGAAATGCACTCAATGTCACATATGGTGGAGTCACTCATATCACTCATGGTGGGGTGGCTCTCATCACATGGGAATTGGGGCATCTCTTCATATGTGGGTGTCGGAGGGATGTTGGTGCAAATGTCTCCATGCTCAACTCCTATCTCCGCCTTGGTTGAAGGGATAGTCCCATGCTCAACCTCCTCATCCATAACGCCTCCATAGATGAATTTTGTAGGATGTGGCAAATCATCACTCTCCTCCGAGACCAAAGATAAAGTCTCATGTGCGGTCTCGTAGCGTGACTCAGAGTATGAGTCCAATATGGGCGCCATTTGATGTTGTTGAAGAGGTTAATGCTCATCACCGTAGTGAAGGGGATGGACCGTGCTCGACCTTCTTGTCGCCGTCTTGTTGTTGAAGGCCCATATGATGTGGCACCTCGTAGCTCGTCTCCATGACCGAAGGGAATTTCCCATGCTCGGCCTTCTTCCTTGAGGGGATTCCGAAAATGGAAGGGTCACCTCATTCGTATTTGGTCGCCTTGTTGTTGAAGATGTTGATGTAGGCGAACTCATGGGAAGTAGGTGAAGATGCCTTGATAACACTTGGCGAAGATGCCGAAGTGGTGGTGGTATCCGTAGCGTCCTCTTGGTGGTGCTTGTCTCGCGGTCTTCTCTTGTGCTCATGAAGTTTGGCCGTAGCTTGATGTAGAGCTTGTTGGGACTTGTAGGTAGGCGCATCTCGAGCATCTTCATGTTGATGGTGTCGTTGTCATACTTGAGCTCGATGGCGTTCGGTGTCGCGCACATGTTGCTTGGAGGTGACTTGCTCTTCATGACGATGTGGATCATGAACGTGATGATGGTCGCCATGTAGATGTGGACATGGACGACTTGCGCTTGCCCCCCCCCCCCCCCCCCCCCCCCCCCCCCCCCCCCCCCCCCCCCCCCCCCCCCCCCCCCCCCCCCCCCCCCCCCCCCCCCCCCCCCCCCCCCCCCCCCCCCCCCCCCCCCCCCCCCCCCCCCCCCCCCCCCCCCCCCCCCCCCCCCCCCCCCCCCCCCCCCCCCCCCCCCCCCCCCCCCCCCCCCCCCCCCCCCCCCCCCCCCCCCCCCCCCCCCCCCCCCCCCCCCCCCCCCCCCCCCCCCCCCCCCCCCCCCCCCCCCCCCCCCCCCCCCCCCCCCCCCCCCCCCCCCCCCCCCCCCCCCCCCCCCCCCCCCCCCCCCCCCCCCCCCCCCCCCCCCCCCCCCCCCCCCCCCCCCCCCCCCCCCCCCCCCCCCCCCCCCCCCCCCCCCCCCCCCCCCCCCCCCCCCCCCCCCCCCCCCCCCCCCCCCCCCCCCCCCCCCCCCCCCCCCCCCCCCCCCCCCCCCCCCCCCCCCCCCCCCCCCCCCCCCCCCCCCCCCCCCCCCCCCCCCCCCCCCCCCCCCCCCCCCCCCCCCCCCCCCCCCCCCCCCCCCCCCCCCCCCCCCCCCCCCCTGTATATATGGTTCCCGATGTTTCTCTCAAGATGATCCAAGATGATCGGATATGACAATCTTATGCAATGTGGTATGATACTATGGCTATTGCTTACAAGCTTCTTTGCTCTCTCTCTTTTTCTTTTTCTTCTTTTTTTGCTTAAAAGCTTATTCTTTTTTTTGTTATATGGCCACTATGCGAAATGCACAAACCAAGATAGCAATTGTGTATATGCGGGAACAAACTTTTGGCACACGAGATGATATGATGATACCAATATGATATGGTATGTATGCAATGGAAGGGTGGATCACTAATGTGCACAAGTAACATTGCCGGCAATACTCAAAGGCTAGTCTCGATAGGCAAGTTACACAAAATGGGCTAGGGGTTATCAATGCAATGGCAAGGAGAATATATAATGGATGTCGTCGAGGTTACCGTCCTTACTTATGGTGGTGTCAATGGTGAAGTGGTCAATGTCAATGATGACCTCGAGGCGATGATGAGTGGTGGTGTTCTCGACGTCGTACCGTTCCTAATTAGCCGAAACACCTTAGGAAACAGAAAAAAACCGTGAACTCAAAATCTCAAATGTCAAATGTCAAATGGTGGTAGCGGGAATGCGGTGGTGGTTTTGCGGAAGCTCAATGGGATTGCGGAAATGCAATGATGGGTTTTGGAGTACGCAATGCGGAAATGGAGGGTAAGGTGGTGGACTATACGCGGTGTCGGAGTTGAAGTCACCGTCCCTAAGTAGCCGAAACACCTTAGGAGACACAACTCACAACACAAATAAAATTGGGTTAAGTTGGGGTGGCAGAAGTGTATGGTGGGTAAGCCTATGCGGAAGTTATGGTGGTGTTTGATGAAGAAGCAACCATCCCTAAGTAGCCGAAACACCTTAGGAGACTCGAATCACTACTCAAGCAACCACAAATGCTATAAGGAACAAAATGGGTTAGGTTGCGGAAGTCGGTGGTGGTAATGCGGATGATATGGTGGAAGCGCTAGGCAAAGATGCCAAAGTTCCAAAAATTTGATGGAGTCAAATGGTGTTGAAACCTATCTAGATGGATAGAGGATGTGAATAGCTACTCAACGAGCTAAAGAACGCGAAAATCAGACTCCGGATGTGAAAGTTATGGTCAAAACAGTGGAACACGGGAGGCTGAATTCCCAGGGGTCGGAAATCCGGGGGCTGATGTCTAGAACCGCGCGCGAAAATGCGCTCCAGGAGCCGGATGTCCGGGGCCACGGGGCGGATGTCCGGGCTCCAAATCCGAGGATGAACTCGAGGAACTCGATTTTGGGGCAGAAATTGATGATTTCGGGGGCAAAATTGCGGAGATTTCGTGGATGGAAAGTGGGGAAATTTGGGGGAAAGCTAGATCCACTAGTAACAAAGCAAATTCATGGATCAAATCCGACAAAACTTCATCAAACCAACAAATTACAAAAAAAATTGGGGACTATTTTTGGTGGGGATTTTCGAAATTGGGGAAGAACACAACAAAATTAGGCTAGAAAACGAAGAGGGGAGGCTCCAAAATCATGATCAACTTGGCTCTGATACCAAGATGATGTAGGGTGGAACCTTAGAGGGCCGATCTTTCACAAAATGAGCGGATCCCGCGATGAACATGAAGAACACAAAGGGAAAAACACGAAGGGAAGGAGAGGAAACACTCAAACCAACAAGATATAGTCACACATATGCTAGATCCGAGTACACATAGAGATCACACGGCCCAAAACCAACATTGGATGATACATAGGGTAACCAGTTCTTCTCCGCGAGGAGGTCTTGAGGTCTTCCCGTAAGGGGTCTTGAATCCAAATGGATCTTCTCCGAAGAGGTGTCGGTCCCTCACGGTGGAGTAGATCCGGATGGATGAGCGAAGCTCTATCTCACATATGAGCTATCACAACGCTAACCCTAACTAGGAGGAGGTGGGGGAGTATATATAGTCTAGGGCCACGAAGGGGTAAGTGGGAGAAAGTTTACATGGGCTCTCGGCCCGCATCTGCGTAGGGGCGCCGGATGTCCGGGCTGGGGTCGGATGTCCGGCGGCTCGCGAGGGGCCGGATGACCGAGCCTCTGGCCAGATGTCTAGGCTAGACTTGCCCGCTCCTGTGCTCTCTGGATAGGCAGGGCCGGATGTTCGGGCGAAGGGGCCGGATGTCCGAGGCTTCGGGAGGAGCCGGATGTCCGGGGTGATGGCCGGATGTCCGGGCTGCGCTGGTCCTTTGCGGTGCTCTCTGGATAGCCGATGCCCGATTTTTGGGGCAGGGGCCGAATCTCTGGCCTGGGACAGATGTCCAGGACATGTCCGGACGTCCGGCTGCTCTAGCAGCTGGCTCTTCTTCCTTCTCCTTCCTTCGTTCCGCGCACACTTGGCCTTGGTCCTTGGGCTCTCCATGGTGTCCTCGTGTGTACCTGAGTATGCACAAGGTCCGTGCTTGAAGTAGCATCCATGTCTTACATGTGGAAAGTGAAGATTCGGAAAGGAGCGAGTTCACCTTAGGTCCAATGGCGTATGCTCGAGATCTCAACATGTGGGCACTTGGGGCTTGGGGGGTTGTTGTAGTGTACATGGGGGTGATCGTAGGATGCTCCACATCACAGTAGCCTCGGGGTTTCGGAGTATCTGTTGCAAAGGAAAGCGGGTGAGAACCGTGATTTCGTGGACTTGGAAGTATTGGCGCAGTTTCCTTCAGGCCATGACAAGACCAAAAATCAACTTTTACATGCCATAATACCTGGATCTAGCCCCCTGGAACAAGGAGCTGACAAAGTATACTGGGCGCTGCACCACCTTCTTCCTTGCCGCGTCCTTGGGGTTGTCTCCCCTGCTGTGCTTTCCTTTGTCTTGATCTACGTCTGGCCTATCCGGGCTATCCTCACTTTCTTCCCCGGAGGGGACTAATACGTCTCCAACGTATCTATAATTTTTTATTGTTCCATGCTATTATATTATCTGTTTTGGATGTTTTATATGCTTTAATATGATATTTTATATTATTTTTGGGACTAACTTATTAACCTAGAGCCCAGTGCCAGTTTCTGTTTTTCCTTGTTTTTGAGCTTCGCAGAAAAGGAATACCAAATGGAGTCCAAATGGAATAAAACCTTCGCGATGATTTTTCTTGGACCAGAAAACACCCAGGAGACTTGGAGTCCAAGTCCGAAGAGACACGAGGCGACCACAAGGGTGGAGGGTGCGCCCCCTACCTTGTGGGCCCCTTGTTGACCCCCTGACCTAGATCTTCCTCCTATATATATTCACATATATTCCCAAACCACCAGAAGTATCCACGAAAACACTTTTCCACCGCCGCAACCTTCTGCTCCCATGAGATCCCATCTTGGGGCCTTTTCTGGCATCCTGCCGGAGGGTGATTTGATCACGGAGGGCATCTACATCAACCCTATTGCCCTTCCGATGAAGCATGAGTAGTTTACCACAGACCTACGGGTCCATAGCTAGTAGCTAGATGGCTTCTTCTCTCTCTTTGATTCTCAATAGCATGTTCTCCTCGATGTTCTTGGAGATCTATCCGATGTAATCTTGTTTTGCGGTGTGTTTGTCGAGATCTGATGAATTGTTGATTTATGATCAGCTTATCTATGAATATTATTTGAATCTCCTCTGAATTCTTATATGCATGATTTGATATCTTTGTAATTCTCTTCAAACTACTCGGTTTGGTTTGGCCAACTAGATTGGTTTTTCTTGCAATGGGAGAAGTGCTAAGCATTGGGTTCAATCTTGCGGTGTTCTCACCCAGTGACAGTAGGGGTAGCGAGGCACATATTGTATTGTTTCCATCAAGGATAAAAAGATGGGGTTTACATCATATTGCTTGAGTTTATTCCTCTACATCATGTCATCTTTCTTAAAGCGTTACTCTGTTCTTCATGAACTTAATACTCTTGATACATGCAGGAGTCGGTCGATGTGTGGAGTAATAGTAGTAGATGCAGGCAGGAGTCGATCTACTTGACACGGACGTGATGCCTATATTACATAATCATTGCCTTGGATATCGTCATAACTTTGCGCTCTTTTATACATGCAGGAGTCGGTCGATGTGTGGAGTAATAGTAATTTGTTCACCCATCGTATTATTTGCTATCTTGAGAGAAGCCTCCAGTGAAACCTATGGCATCCGGGTCTATTTTCCATCATATAAGTTTCCTATCTACTATTTTTCAATATTTTACTTTTCGATCTAAAACCCAAAAACCCAAAAATGTTTACATTATCTTTTGTTTAGTTTATCCATCTCTATCAGATCTCACCTTTGCAAGTGACTGTGAAGGGATTGACAACCCCTTTATCGCGTTGGGTGCAAGTGTTTGATTGTTTGTGCAGGTATTGGTGATTTGTGCATTGTGTGCTACTGGACTGATACCTTGGTGCTCTAACTGAGAGAAATACTTATCTCTACTTTGTTGCATTTACCTTTCCTCTTCAAGGGAAAAACTAGTGCAAGCTCAAGAAGTAGCAAGAAGAATTTCTGGCGCCGTTGCCGGGGAGATCTACGCCAAGTCAAAACATACCAAGTACCCATCATAAAACTCCCATCTCTTGCATTAGATTATTCGCCATTTTCCTCTCGTTTTCCTCTCCCTACTTCTAAAACGATTTTTGAAAAAAATTGCCTTTTTATTCGCCCTTCTTTCGTTCATCTTTTCGTTTGCCCTTATGTCTTGGTTTGTTTGCCTGTTTGCTTGCCATAATTGTGTATTTTATCAGCAAGCAAAGAGTTTATGGATCCTCATCCACTTGCTAATCTTTTTAAGAGATCGATTTATGATGAACCTATTGCTAGTGAGTTGAGTGCACTAGATTATCTTTATGAAGTTTTCCTTGAAATTTGTGAATCTGAAAATTGTGATGAAGTGTTAAAAGAAGAAATTTATGAAGTGATTCACGATAGCTCCTTGGATGAAAAGCATGATTGCAATGATTTTATTATAAATTCTATTGATGTTAGTTGTGCTAATGATATGCAAAACCCTAAGCTTGGGGATGCTAATTTTGTTATTTCCACTACTTGTTGCAATGATCATGATTGGGGTGATTTTTCTTATGATCTTGAAAAATTATTTAAGCCTCATGATGAATATGTTTACATTGAAAGTGGGTTTGGAAGAGTGTCAACTCTAGGAAATAATAATCCCACTACTTTGGAGTTTGATCAATCTTATGATTTTTTTTATAAAAGTGGGTTTGGAGAGGTCATGGCTTTATTTGATGATAATCCCACTATTTTGGAAGATTGTCAACTTTGCATGCATGTGGATCATGTTGAAAATAGTTTATATGATAGCTATATTGTTGAGTTTTAGTATGATCCTACATGTAATTATTATGAGAGAGGAAAATATGGTTGTAGAAATTTTCATGATACTAAATTACTTCTCGTTCTGTTGAGATTGCTATTGCTTCTTTCTTCTTCCTTGCATATGCTAGATCTTGCTTTCCTTGATAATTTGTTTGCCTATAAAATGCCTATGCATAGGAAGTATGTTAGGCTTAGATGTGTTTTTCACATGCTTTATGATGCTATCTTTGTGCTTCACTTCTTTGTCTTTCATGTGAGCATCATCAAAATTATCGACGCCTAGCTAAAAGGCTTTAAAGAAAAGCGCTTGTTGGGAGACAACCCAATTTTTTTATTTTATGTTTTTATGAAAATAGACATTATTACCTCTATAGTAATTTTGTTTTGGTGTTTTAATTAGTGTTTGTGCCAAGTAAGACCTTTGGGATGGCTTACGGTGATAGTTGTTTTGATCTTGCTGAAAAACAGAAACTTTTGCGCCCAGGAAAATAATTTTAATTTTTTACAGAAGCATGCCTTTCATCTGATTCTTTTTGTGCAAGATTGGTACACAAATTTCCCAGGTTGTCCTAATGTTTCAGAATTTTTGGAGTTACAAAAGTATTCGAGAGTTACAGATTACTACAGACTGTTCTGTTTCTAACAGATTTTGTTTTCTATGTGTTGTTTGCTTATTTTGCTGATTCTATGGGTAGTATCGGGGGGTATGAACCATGGAAAAGTTGGTATACAGTAGCTATTACACCAATATAAATAAAGAATGAGTTCACAACAGTACCAAAAGTGGCGATTTATTTTCTTATACTAACGGAGCTTAGGTGATTTTCTGTTGAGTTTTGTGTTGTGAAGTTTTCAAGTTTTGGGTAAGGATTTGATGGACTATGGACTAAGGAGTGGCAAGAGCCTATGCTTGGGGATGCCCAAGGTACCCCAAGGTAATATTCAAGGACATCAAAGAGCCTAAGCTTGGGGATGCCCCGAAAGGCATCCCCTCTTTCGTCTTCGTCTATCGATGACTTTACTTGAGGCTATATTTTTATTCACAACATGAGATGTGTTTTGCTTGGAGCGTCTTGTATGATATGAGTCTTGAATTTTTAGTTTGCCACAATCATCCTTGCTGTACAAACCTTTTGAGAGGGACACACATGAATAGTGATTTATTAGAATACTCTATGTGTTTCACTTATATCTTTTGAGCTAGGCAATTTTGCTATAGTGCTTCACTTATATCTTTTTAGAGCACGGCGGTGGCTTTATTTTATAGAAATTATTGAACTCCCATGCTTCACTTATATTATTTTGAGAGTCTTTTAAACAGCATGGTAATTTGCTTTGGTTATGAATTTTGTCCTAATATGATAGGCATTCAAGAGTAATATAATAAAAACTTTCATATAAAGTGCATTGAATACTATGAGATGTTTGATTCCTTATGATTGTTTTGAGATATAGAGCTGGTGATATTAGAGTCATGCTAGTGAGTAATGGTGAATTGGAGAAATACTTGTGTTAAGGTTTGTGATTCCCGTAGCATGCACGTATGGTGAACCGTTATGTAACAAAGTTGGAGCATGAGGTATTTTTTGATTGTCTTCCTTATGAGTGGCGATCGGGGACGAGCGATGGTCTTTTCCTACCAATCTATCCCCCTAGGAGCATGCGTGTAGTACTTTGTTTTGATGACTAATAGATTTTTGCAATAAGTATGTGCGAGTTCTTTATGACTAATGTTGAGTCCATGGATTATACGCACTCTCACCCTTTCACAATTGCTAGCCTCTCTAGTACCGCGCAACTTTCACTCGTGTCATACACCCACCATATACCTTCCCCAAAACAGCCACCATACCTACCTATTATGGCATTTCCATAGCCATTCCGAGATATATTGCCATGCAACTTTCCACCGTTCCGTTTTATTATGACACGCACCATCATTGTCATATTGCTTTGCATGATCATGTAGTTGACATAGTATTTGTGGCAAAGCCACCTTTCATAATTCTTTCATACATGTCACTATTGAGTCATTGCACATCCCGGTACACCGCCGGAGACATTCATATAGAGTCATATTTTTTTCTAAGTATCGAGTTGTAATTTTTGAGTTGTAAGTAAAGAAAAGTCCGATGATCTTCGTTATTAGAGCATTGTCCCATGTGAGGAAAAAAATAAAAGAGGCCAAAGAAGCCAAGCAAAAAATGAGAGAAAAAGAGAGAAGGGGCAATGTTACTATCCCCCCCCCCCCCCCCCCCCCCCCCCCCCCCCCCCCCCCCCCCCCCCCCCCCCCCCCCCCCCCCCCCCCCCCCCCCCCCCCCCCCCCCCCCCCCCCCCCCCCCCCCCCCCCCCCCCCCCCCCCCCCCCCCCCCCCCCCCCCCCCCCCCCCCCCCCCCCCCCCCCCCCCCCCCCCCCCCCCCCCCCCCCCCCCCCCCCCCCCCCCCCCCCCCCCCCCCCCCCCCCCCCCCCCCCCCCCCCCCCCCCCCCCCCCCCCCCCCCCCCCCCCCCCCCCCCCCCCCCCCCCCCCCCCCCCCCCCCACTTGGCTTGTATATTCCAACGATGGGCTTCCTCAAATTGCCCTAGGTCTTCACGAGCAAGCAAGTTGGATGCACACCCACTTAGTTTTCTCTTGAGCTTTCATAAACTTATAGCTCTAGTGCATCTGTTGCATGGAAATCCCTACTCACTCACATTGATATCTATTGATGGGCATCTCCATAGCCTGTTGATACGCCTAGTTGATGTGAG
Source organism: Thinopyrum obtusiflorum (assembly GCA_036873465.1). Taxonomy (NCBI): domain Eukaryota; kingdom Viridiplantae; phylum Streptophyta; class Magnoliopsida; order Poales; family Poaceae; genus Thinopyrum; species Thinopyrum obtusiflorum. The sequence goes on along the minus strand of JAAAWM010011802.1, from coordinate 19,126 downwards.
ACTATCTCCCTCTTTTTTGTCTTCTCCACTACCACCATCTTCTATTCCACCTATAGTGCTATGTCCATGGCTCACGCTCATGTATTGCGTGAAAGTTGAAAAGGTTCGAGAACATCAAAAGTATGAAACCATTGCTTGGCTTGTCATCGGGGTTGTGCATGATATGAATTTTTTGTGTGATGAAGATGGAGCATAGCCAGACTATATGATTTTGTAGGGATAAGCTTTCTTTGGCCATGTTATTTTGAGAAGACATAATTGCCTTGTTAGGATGCTTGAAGTATTATTTTTTTTATATCAATATTAAACTTTTGTTTTGAATCTTATGAATCTGATCATTCATGCCACAATAAAGAAAATTACGTGGATAAATATGTTAGGTAGCATTCCACATCAAAAATTCTGTTTTTATCATTTACCTACTCGAGGACGAGCAGGAATTAAGCTTGGGGATGCTTGATACGCCTCCAACGTATCTATAATCTTTGATTGTTCCATGCTATTACATTATCTGTTTTGGATGTTTTATATGCATTAATATGCTATTTTATATTATTTTTGGGACTAACTTATTAACCTAGAGCCCAGTGCCAGTTTCTGTTTTTTCCTTGTTTTTGAGCTTCGCAGAGGAATACCAAACGGAATAAAACCTTCGCGATGATTTTTTTGGACCAGAAGACACCCAGTAGACTTGGAGTGCAAGTCAGAAGAGCCGCGAGGCGGCCACAAGGGTGGACGGCGCGCCCAGGGGGGTAGGGCGCACCCCCTACCTTGTGGGCCCCTCGGTGACCCCCTGACCTAGATCTTCCTCCTATATATTCACATATATTCCCAAACCACCAGAAGTATCCATGAAAACACTTTTCCACCGACGCAACCTTCTGTTCCCGTGAGATCCCATCTTGGGGCCTTTTTCGGCATCCTGCCGGAGGGGGATTCGATGACGGAGGGCATCTACATCAACCGTATTGCCCTTCCGATGAAGCGTGAGTAGTTTACCACAGACCTACGGGTCCATAGCTAGTAGCTAGATGGCTTCTTCTCTCTCTTTGATTGTCAATACCATGTTCTCCTCGATGTTCTTGGAGATCTATCCTATGTAATCTTCTTTTGTGGTGTGTTTGTCAAGATCCGATGAAATGTGGATTTATGATCAACTTATCTATGAATATTATTTGAATCTTCTCCGAATTCTTTTATGCATGATTTGATATCTTTGTAATTCTCGTCAAACTATCGGTTTGGTTTGGCCAACTAGATTGGTTTTTCCTGCAATGGGAGAAGTACTTAGCTTTGGGTTCACTCTTGCGGTGTCCTCACCCAGTGACAGTAGGGGTAGTGAGGCACGTATTGTATTGTTGCCATCATGGATAAAAATATGGGGTTTACATCATATTTCTTGACTTTATTCCTCTACTTCATGTCATTTTTCTTAAAGCGTTGCTCTGTTCTTCATGAACTTAATACTCTAGATGCAGGCAGGAGTCGGTCGATGTGTGGAGTAATAGTAGTAGATGCAAGCAGGAGTCGGTCTACTTGACACGGACATGATGCCTATATAACATAATCATTGCCTTGGATATTGTCATAACTTTGCGCTTTTCTATCAATTGCTCGACAATAATTTGTTCACCCACTTTATTACTTGCTATCTTGAGAGAAGCCTCTAGTGAAACCTATGGCCCCCGGGTCTATTGTCCATCATATAAGTTTCTGATCTACTATTTTGCAATCTTGTACTTTCCAATCTATAAACCAAAAACCCAAAAATATTTACTTTATCTTTTGTTTAGTTTTATCCATCTCTATCAGATCTCACCTTTGCAAGTGACTGTGAAGGGATTAACAACCCCTTTATAGCGTTGGGTGCAAGTGTTTGATTGTTTGTGCAGGTATTGGTGATTTTTGCGTTGGCTCCTACTAGATTGATATCTTGGTTCTCTAACTGAGGGAAATTGTTATCTCTACTTTGCTGCATCACCCTTTCCTCTTCAAGGGAAAAACCAACGCAAGCTCAAGAAGTAGCAGTGACAGTGGTTGAGGCTGCTGCTTCTTCCACTTCCCGCTGCGCCACTAGTGCTGCACTAACCACTTGATTAGTTGCCACCAGGTATAGCAGCAACGGCTCTTGTGGTTTGGGAGCTGTCGGCGTTCCAGGAACCGGCGTACCCAGACTTGCCTGCCTGCGGCCCGCGGCGTGGCTCCATCGACGGCCTGGTACGGCCCATCTTCAGCATCAGCAGCACTAGACCCTCGCGAGGGGCAAGCCTCGCAAGGCGGACGACGTCAAGACCTCCAAAAGGAGCGGCCTCCTTAGGATGACTCCTGAGGAGTAGAGACTTCTATGCAAGCCCTCAGCTCGTGAGGTTCGAATGACGCAAGCCTTACGACCAAGGCCAGGCGGGCGCCAGCAGGCGCAGTACAGCAGGTTTCCTCTTTGGTTCTAAGGAGGCAAGCGCAATCATGGAGTCCCGAGGAATCAACCAAAGGTTTCCATTTCCATGCTACAAGACCAAGACTGCCAGGACGGCAGGACGGAGGTCATCTGCGAGCCCACCACGGCGTCACGACCTGAAGCTTTGCAGGCGAAGACTACCTTTTGTCAGGATAAAGTTGTCTCCCTTCGAATTTGGCCGTTGTGGGATCCCTTCCCGCCTTCATTTGGGAAGAGGACCAAGGCCACTATAAATAGAGCCTAGCCACCACCGTAGAAGGGGATCTGGATCCAGTCCATCCTCACACCCACCAGCTCACCGAAGAATACACCTCATGTGGTTGTTCTTCCATTGTACTAGTTCATCCTCAGCCCACCTCAAGGCTAATCCACCACAAAGCAGGAGTAGGGTTTTACACCGCAAGGTGGCCCGAACCTGGGTAAACTGCTGTGTCCCATTTCCTTCCAGTTCATCGAGCTAGGCCGTGGGATCGATGAGTTGGCAGACTGGGGAGGTTGAGTTCTTCGCACGCACCCCAGAGTTTGAATCTATCCAGGGTCTGTGAAGCCCGGAATCCGACATTTGGCACGCTAGGTAGGGGTTCGTCGGAGCCTCTCTTCCTCCGGTCGATCCGCCCCAGTTTCGCCGTTCCCATGGCTGATGCTCGACGAGTTCGTGCTGAGCATCGGGCCGCCCTTGCCGCTCGCCTCGCCCAGACAGCGCCTGCATGCGACGGCGCTCCCCGCCGTTCCCCATCACCTGCGGCCAATGCTGTCATCGGCCCCGCGGCCCATGAGCAGCAGGCTTCGTCGCTGCAGCCTTCTATGCGGCGTGATGGGCGCACCACCACTCCGTCGCTGACTCCGGCAGCATCTTTGTCTTCTCATGCTCGTCGCGGGCCGGCAAACGCGCAGGCTGCGTTGCTCATGGCACGCGAGCTCCTGCGCTATCGCCGACCGACGACCTCTACGAGGACTGGCTGGACCGCATCGCCGAGCTCGTCAGCGACGCCGGAGAGGCCCCTGCACTGTCCCGTTCACTGCCACCTCCACCGCCTCTTGCGGGTGATGTGGCCCACGGTGCGTCTCCTCCACCTCCCAGACAGGACGTCGTCCCTGAGCCAAGGCGTGAGGCTCCACGGCGCGATCCGCCACGTAGGGCGCCGCTGTGCGACAAGGAAAGCTGCCAAGTGGTGCAGCGGCCCCAAGGAGAGGCGTGTTCGCTCCCAACACCACCATGTCAAGACCGCGTGGCGCCCGAGGTGGTGGTGCGCGAGCGCCAAGATCAGGCTCCACCTCCACGGTGGGCCCCCGTGACCATGGCAGGATGTTGCGCATTAAACCTGGAGCTGCGCCGCGTCGTCTGGCCAGGGAAGTTCAAGCCCGACCTGCCTCCGCGCAACGACAGCACCCCCGACCATGCCGAGTTCCTGCAGCTCTACGAGTTGAGCATCGAGGCGGCCAACGGCGATGAGAAGGTCATGGCAAACTTGTTTCCCATGCCCTCAAGGATGGCGCGCGCTCGTGGCTCCTGAACCTCCCCGCGGGATCGATCCCCTCCTGGGATGAAATGCGAGAGCGCTTCATCGCCAACTTCCAGGGCACTCGCGACCGCCCACTAGCTGTGGGTGACTTGTGGCGCATCAAGCAGTAGCCAGGGGAGACCTTGCAAAAATACATCCAGCGCTTCAATAGCATTAGCCTCAAGATTAGGCCATCATTTCCGCGTTTACTGATGGCGTCCAGGACGTCAAAATGAAGGAGGAGCTCACCATACATGAGGACCTGTGCATGGCTCAGGATATGTTAAACATGGCAACCAAATGTGCGAGAGCCGAGGAAGGTCGCCTCTCCCTCCTAGAGCTTCTGGAGGCTAACCCAGAAGAGAAGAAAACCAAGGCCAAGGACACGAAGTGCAAGGGGCCAGCTGTGCCTTGCAGCCGAACCTGATGAAACGCGGCTGTGACCACCCGGAGTCATCCAAGAGCAGCCGCCCGTTCTGCGTCTTCCACAACGTGCACAGCCACAACACCAATGACTGCCAGGAGTTCAGGGCCATCCGCGATGGGCATCTCGGTCGTCGCCCCGAGCACAATGATCGAGGCTATGGCTGTGGAGGAGGCTGTGGCGGAGGACACTGGGACAACCGCGACCCCCGCCAGGACTGGCAGGATCAGCCTCATGAGGTCCGCTGGCAGGGCCAGCCTCGCGAGGGTCCCTGGAGGGATCAGCCTCATGAGGACCGTCCTTAGGGCAATGCTGGCCATCCTCCGCTGCCGCGACTGCCAAGAAGGAAAGACGACCGCCACCAAGATGATGGGGCTGGGGGCTTCCAACAGCCTCGTGCCATTGCTTTCATCTTAGGCGGTGCTCAGGCCCGTGCCTCCCATCGCATCTTCAAGCAGTTCGCCCGCGAGGTGAACGTGGCCCTCCCCAAGCTCTAGGCGACGCGTCCGCTCAGGTGGTCCAAGTACGCCATCACCTTCGACTCTGCTGACCAACTCAAGTGCGCGGCCACTGCCGGCGCTAACCTGATGCTCTACTCGCGTACCATCAGCAACGTCCTCGTCACCAAGACACTCATTGATGGTTGCGCGGGGCTCAATGTTCTCTCCATCGAGACATTTGCCAGACTCTAGGTGTCGTACGACCAACTTCAGCCTACCAAGCCCTTCTCAGGAGTGACCGACGACTCCGCCACCTCGATAGGGCAGATCCGCCTCCCTGTCACCTTCGGCGAGCACGACAACTACCACACCGAGCTCATCGACTTCGACCTCGCCCACATTCGCCTCCCGTACAACGCCATCCTTGGGTATCCGGCCCTGGCCAAGTTCATGGCTGCGACTCACCACGGCTACAATGTCCTCAAGATGCTAGGAAGATGCAGCAGCATCATGGTCGCCTGTGACAAAAAGGACGCGGTGTGCTCCTCGAGCGCGCCTACCAGGCTGCGGCAGTCGAGAACCCAGATGGCGGGGGTGCTGTCAACCCTCCTGAGGCTGTCCCCAAGAAGAAGCAGCTACTCCAAATCAGACCTTAGGTGGATGGGGCGGCCAGTGGCCCTGCCACAGGACCTGCGCCCATTGACGAGGCGCCTTCCCCTCTCGCATAGGAAGGCGCGCCCGGCGCCGCTCTCAGGCTGGACTCAGGGGGCTCTCCTCTAGAGGGCCTCCGACCTGGCCAACGTCACAAGGGAGGCGGTCGGGCACCATGTGGAGGCGTTCTTTAGCGTGCGCTTCCGCGAGGAGGGCACAGGGCGCGAGGCATCAGGTGCTCAGGAGTTCATCACCAAGGCGATCAAGGAACTACATGAGGCAACAGCCATGAGAGGCGAGCGTGACCCCGCATCACACCGCGTAGCTCCCTCCCATGCGAGGGCAGTGAGCTGCGCGCCTGCGACAACATCCCAGGGCTCAATAGAGCCGCGTCTGAGGAGCTCTCCTGGCCGTCCCACATTGGCCGGTGCGAGGGCCCCCTTCATAGCTACGTTCGCATGCCTTTTGGTTTGCTGAACAGGGTTGCCACGCACCAGCGACACATGCGGGGCGTCCTGATGGCTCATGAGGCCAGGCACCAGGCGATCCTGTCGAAGGTGGCGATGGATCCACATGAGCCCCCGGGCCTCCAGATCCTCACGAGGTTTAGGACATGGGCGACTCGTGAGGAGCGGCTTCTGCACGCGTCTTCAGCTACTTCAACACTTCTTCAGCAACGGTGCCAGGTGACACTTTTTGGTTTGTTCAGTTGGGGGCGCCCCTCGGGCTGCATTATCCCCAAGCCGTGTGGGTCCGTCCTTGCGGCATGTATCGTTCTTTGCATCTATCAGAACTGGCCTTATGCTATCCATGAGTTGCCTTATGATCATCACCTATCTATTTGGTTCTTCGTCGCCCTTCGCGGCCTCCACGCGTTGCTAGCCCGACGTTTGCTGACCCCGCCACGGGGGCTGTTGGCACGGCGCCTGTGCTCGGGTCTATCCCTACAGCACCGATAAACCTAAGAGATTGAGCTCTGACTCGCGGCCCGCCCTGCGCACGTCACCTCACCAGGTCCTTAGTGCCTTCACCTTCTCGCGAAAATATCAACGCTAGGATAGCAAGCGCGGCCATGTGTTATGATCTCTCTCCCCGACTAACTCGCAGGAACCTTCGGAGCCAGACTACGGGCGGCCTCGCCAGCCACTCCCTTTTTATGCAATTCGCTTGCACATCAAAGGAGGCATCCTGAGCATCGCGCCTCAGGAGCTCCGACTGGCTCTCGAGCCCTCACCCCCTAGACTTGACCACGGCATCGCGACCTGGCATACCAGCGGCAGCTGAGCCACGCTCGAGGGCCGGGACTCGAGGACGTGGAGCATCTAGATGAGAGAGAAAAGGGGGGGTCGGCGTGAGCCTCACCTAGAAGAGCCTTCACCAGGACACGGTCAGGCATCACGCAAGAGAGTTGCCGTAGGACCGTGAAGATAAGTCACCCCCTATGTATCAGCGTGAACCTCATGACCCAGTATTTCGACTCTCGCGATCTCGCTCGGGCATCGTCGCCTCCCTTTTTGGCCTTCAGGGAGCTGCTTGCACGCTAAAGGGGACTGTCGGCGTCCTGGGAATGGGGGTACCCAGACTTGCCTGCCTGTGGCCCATGGCATGGCTCCGTCAACGGCCCGGCATGGCCCAGCTTCAGGAACAACAACCCAAGACCCTCGCGAGGGGCCAAGCCTCGCGAGGCGGACGACACCAAGACCTCCCTGGGGGCGGCCTCACTAGGCTGGCTCCCGAGGAACGGAGATATCTATGCAAGGTGCACCTCATGAGGTTCATATGACGTGAGCCGTGACGACCAAGGCCAGGCGGGCGCCAGCGGGCACAGTATACTAGTTTCCTCTTTGGTGCTAAGGAGGCAAGCGCAGGCGCGGGGTCCCGAGGAACAAGCAAAGGTTTCCATATCGGTGCAACAAGACCAAGACCGCCAGGACGGCACGACGGAGGTCATCGCGGAGCCCACTGCAGCGTCACCACCAGAGGCTTTTGCAGGCGAAGACCACTTTTGTCAGGATAACTTGTACTAGTTGTCTCCCTTCGAATTTGGCCGTTGTGGGATCCCTTCCCGCCTACCCCCCCCCCCCCCCCCCCCCCCCCCCCCCCCCCCCCCCCCCCCCCCCCCCCCCCCCCCCCCCCCCCCCCCCCCCCCCCCCCCCCCCCCCCCCCCCCCCCCCCCCCCCCCCCCCCCCCCCCCCCCCCCCCCCCCCCCCCCCCCCCCCCCCCCCCCCCCCCCCCCCCCCCCCCCCCCCCCCCCCCCCCCCCCCCCCCCCCCCCCCCCCCCCCCCCCCCCCCCCCCCCCCCCCCCCCCCCCCCCCCCCCCCCCCCCCCCCCCCCCCCCCCCCCCCCCCCCCCCCCCCCCCCCCCCCCCCCCCCCCCCCCCCCCCCCCCCCCCCCCCCCCCCCCCCCCCCCCCCCCCCCCCCCCCCCCCCCCCCCCCCCCCCCCCCCCCCCCCCCCCCCCCCCCCCCCCCCCCCCCCCCCCCCCCCCCCCCCCCCCCCCCCCCCCCCCCCCCCCCCCCCCCCCCCCCCCCCCCCCCCCCCCCCCCCCCCCCCCCCCCCCCCCCCCCCCCCCCCCCCCCCCCCCCCCCCCCCCCCCCCCCCCCCCCCCCCCCCCCCCCCCCCCCCCCCCCCCCCCCCCCCCCCCCCCCCCCCCCCCCCCCCCCCCCCCCCCCCCCCCCCCCCCCCCCCCCCCCCCCCCCCCCCCCCCCCCCCCCCCCCCCCCCCCCCCCCCCCCCCCCCCCCCCCCCCCCCCCCCCCCCCCCCCCCCCCCCCCCCCCCCCCCCCCCCCCCCCCCCCCCCCCCCCCCCCCCCCCCCCCCCCCCCCCCCCCCCCCCCCCCCCCCCCCCCCCCCCCCCCCCCCCCCCCCCCCCCCCCCCCCCCCCCCCCCCCCCCCCCCCCCCCCCCCCCCCCCCCCCCCCCCCCCCCCCCCCCCCCCCCCCCCCCCCCCCCCCCCCCCCCCCCCCCCCCCCCCCCCCCCCCCCCCCCCCCCCCCCCCCCCCCCCCCCCCCCCCCCCCCCCCCCCCCCCCCCCCCCCCCCCCCCCCCCCCCCCCCCCCCCCCCCCCCCCCCCCCCCCCCCCCCCCCCCCCCCCCCCCCCCCCCCCCCCCCCCCCCCCCCCCCCCCCCCCCCCCCCCCCCCCCCCCCCCCCCCCCCCCCCCCCCCCCCCCCCCCCCCCCCCCCCCCCCCCCCCCCCCCCCCCCCCCCCCCCCCCCCCCCCCCCCCCCCCCCCCCCCCCCCCCCCCCCCCCCCCCCCCCCCCCCCCCCCCCCCCCCCCCCCCCCCCCCCCCCCCCCCCCCCCCCCCCCCCCCCCCCCCCCCCCCCCCCCCCCCCCCCCCCCCCCCCCCCCCCCCCCCCCCCCCCCCCCCCCCCCCCCCCCCCCCCCCCCCCCCCCCCCCCCCCCCCCCCCCCCCCCCCCCCCCCCCCCCCCCCCCCCCCCCCCCCCCCCCCCCCCCCCCCCCCCCCCCCCCCCCCCCCCCCCCCCCCCCCCCCCAGGAGGAGCTCGCCATACACGAGGACATGTGCACAGCTCTGGAGACGTTCAACATGGCGACCAAGTGCGCAAGAGCTGAGGAAGGAGGCCTCTCCCTCCTCGAGCTCCCAGCGGCCGACCCAGAAGACAAGAAGGCCAAGGACGTGAAGTGCAAGGGGGCGGCCGTGCTCGCGGCTGAACCAGAGATGAAACGCGGCTGCGAACACCTAGACTCATCCAAGGGCAGCCGTCTTTTCTATGTCTTCCACAACGTACACAGCCACAACACCAATGACTATCAGGAGCTCAGGGCTATCCACGACGGGCGCCTCGGACGATGCCCCGAGCGAAGCGATCGAGGCTACGGCCGCGGAGGAGGCCGAAGTGGAGGACGCTGGGACGACCGCGGCCCCCGCCAGGAGTGGCGCGACCAGCCTCGTGAGGACCACTGGCAGGGCCAACTTCGCGAGGGAGCCTGGAGGGATCAGCCTCGCGAGGACCGTCCTCAGGGCAATGCAGGCCTCCCTCCGCTGCCATTACCACCAAGAAGGAACGACGACCACCAACAGGATGAGGGGGCTGGGGGCTTCTAGGAGCCTCGCGCCATCGCCTGCATCCTGGGCGGCGCTCAGGCCCCAGCCTCTCAATGCATCTTCAAGCAGTTCGCCCGTGAGGTGAACGTGGCCCTCCCCAGGCTCGAGGCCACCCGTCCACTCAGGTGGTCCAAGTGCACCATCACCTTCAGCTCGTCCGACCAGCTCAAGAGCGCGGCAACTGCCGGCGCCCTCCTAATGCTTTGCTCGCCCGTCATCAGCAATGTCCTCGTCACCAAGACCCACATCGATGGCGGTGCGGGGCTCAATGTTCTTTCCATCGAGACCTTCGACCGCCTCCAAGTGCCCTATGATCAGTTGCAGCCCACCAAGCCTTTCTCAGGAGTGACCAACGGCTCCACCACCCCGATAGGGCAGATCCGCCTCCCTGCCACCTTCGGCCAGCGTGACAACTACCGCACCGAGCACATTGACTTCGACGTCGCCCACATCCGCCTTCCGTACAATGCCATCCTTGGATATCCAGCCCCTGGCCTAGTTCATGGCAGTGACTCATCATGGTTACAATGTCCTCAAGATGCCAAGGAACCGTGACATCATCACGAATGCCTGTGAGGAGAAGGATGCGGTGTGCTCTGTTGAGCGCGCCTACCAGGCTGCAGTGGTCGAGGACCCAGACAACGAAGGCACTGTCTACCCTGCTGAGGCTGTCCCCAAGAAGAAGAAGCAGCTGCTCCGCCAAGAGCCTCAGGAGAGCGGTGTCTCCAGTGGCACCACCTCAGGACCTACGCCCACGGACGGGGCGCCTCCCTCTCTCGCATAGGAAGGCGCGCCTGGCGCCCTCCTCAGGCTAGGCTCGGGGGCTCTCTTCTGGAGGGCCTTTGACTTAGCCAATGTCATGAGGGAGGCGCTTGGGCACCACATGGAGGCATGCTTCATCGCACGCTTCCCTCACGAGGGCACAAGGCACGGGGTGCCAGGTGCCCGGGAGTTCATCACCAAGGGAACCGAGGAGCTTCAACAGGCGAGAGCCATGCGCGGCGACCGCTGCCCACCACCTAGCGCGGCTCCTTGTCCTGGCGAGGACGACGAGCTACGCGTCTGCGTCAACATTCCAGGGCTCAACAGGGCCGCATCCCAGGAGCGCTTCTGGCCATCGCATGTCGGTCGGTGTGAGGGCCCCCCTCACAGCTACGTTCGCATGCCTTTTGGCCTGCCGAACGCGGCTGTTACCTTCCAGCATCGCCTGCGGAGTGTTCTGGTGGCTCAGGAGGCAAGGCACCAGGCGGTCCTGGCGGAGATGGTGACGGTTCTTCGCGAGCCCCTTGAGCACCCAGAGCCTCCCGAGGTTCAGGACCCAGGCGGCTCATGAGGAGCAACTTCTTCAGCACGCGTCTTCAGCTACTTCAACACCTCTTCAGCAATGGTGCCAGGTGACATTTTCCGGTTTATTCAGTTGGGGGCGCCCCTTGGGCTGCATTATCCCGAGATCGCGTGGGCTTGTCCCTGCGACATGTATCCTTTTGCATCTTTGATTTACTCTGTTGGGGATGCCCCTCGGGCTGCATCATCCCTAGGCTGCATGGGTCTGTCCCTGTGGCATGTATCATTTTGCATCTATCAGAACTAGCTTTACCTCCTCCCATGAGTTGCTTTATGATTATCATCTGCCTGTCCGATACATCGATACCATGAACGTCGTGCGCCCTTGCAAACCCGCCCACGACCGCCTCATGATTAAGGACTGGCACGGCATCTATGCTCAAGTCCATCCCTGCAGCATCGCTAAACCCAAGAGGCAGAGCTCTGGCTCGTGAGTGTAACATCATGGTTTTTGGCCCTTTTATTTTCCCTTTGATTTATTTGGTTTTTGCTCTGTTTTTCTTTTTGGAGTGCTTCTGTGGCCTTGTCACCTGGCAAATCATCTTTATTTCCTCTCCCAAGTGACTCATCATTCTCAAATCTTTCCCTAGACCATGCCATTTCCATCCTAGCTCAAGCCCATAATTTTTTTTGGGGAACATTCCTTTTCTATTAAAGGAATAACCTCAGATGCCCTAGGTTATGAAGCAACCTATATTTCTGTCCATCCAAAAATTCCCAAATAATTCTCATAAATTGTTTGGGTCATATCTTGCTCAAATATGTCAAAATCCTTCCTTGGTCAGTTCAAAAATAATTCCCCAATATTCCTTCTTCACTTCTGTCCTAAATGGCATTTTGTGAAGGAAGTGCCATTTATCTTATCTTGTTTGGTCCCAAACCTTTTGGGCATTCTCTTATGTCCAAATAATTGCCTCGTGCCAAAATTCAACTTTATTTGCCTAGCTAATCTTCCTCAGTGAATTTTCAAAGTTTCTGTCAAATAGAAGCCATTGTGAAGGAAGTACTAGCTAGGAGTATCCAAATGAGTTGAAATTTTGCCCACTCCTTCATGTGATAATATTATCACACTCCTCCAAATTTCATCCCCATCCAATCATCTATGTGAGCACATGATCAAATCTTTGTTTCTGGCAATATTTTCAGGTTGTGAAGCAAGTATAATTTAAATTGCTTCATTAATTCTGAGAAATTACCAGATCATGCTCCTACCCAAATAACTTATCTCAACCAAATTTGGAACCATTTCATCCAGCCATTTTCCCTCCAAAACTATTCCAAGTTTCTGGTCAGTGAGGATGTTTGTGAAGCAAGTACCATTTTGGCTTGTCCAATTGGTATGAAATTTTTACAGCATCATCACCTGACCAAATCATCATGATCTACCCAATTTCAACTCAAGTTGATGCTCCATGTGAGTGCACCTTCCTGATCAAGTTTCTGGACCTAAATGTTAGTTGCAAAGCAACAATATTAATACTTGATCCATTTCCCCTCAAACTTGGCAGGATCGTAGTCCTTCCTTATCTAAAAACCATAGACAGCATGTTTGACTCCAATCAATTTCCTGTTGATCAGCAGTGCTCTGCCAACTTTGATGCATCAAACTTTGCTCGATGCCTCACTTCACCTCAGAGCTCCTTTTGTCGATCCATCACCTCCCACAGCCTCAGTGATGCAGGGACTTATCACTAGACATGTCCATGCAGCCCCTCTTGTCCCCTCCTTCCCATGCCAGGCGGTGACCGCGTGGATTTTTCCCTGTGTTCGCGCTCTGGCTGCAGCAAGCGCGCTCTGCGCCTCTGACCTCGTCGCATCGCGTTGCCTTGGCGGTGTCTACGCGTCCGCTTGTGCCGACCTGACTCCCCGTGCCTCTCACGTCGGCCTCGACCCCCTGCCCCCTCCCGAAACTGCCTCGCCGGAGCTAGCCGATGCGCGGCCACGGGCGCACTATGTCCGGTTTGTCTCCGAGCTCCTCTCGTCCGTTTCCTCTGCTCCCCGGCGTTGGTTTCTTCTCTGTGACCCTTGCATCAATGCTTCGTCATCTTCCAATGCCCACCCGTGCTCGCTGAGCTAGCCAAAGCTTTGGCCGAGCTCGAGCGGCAGCACTCGGCCACGACCTCCCTCGCCCGCCTATAAAAAGGCCTCCCCGACCTCGTCTTGCTTCACCACTGGCCTCCCCCACTTCCTAGCAACTTCCCGAGCCTCTCCTCCGAGCTCGAGGAGCTCTCATTCCCATCCATTGCCGTCATGGTCGCCGGTGATCTTTGGCTAAATTCGGGCAGTGCCGAGCCCATCCCTCCTTCCTTTCCACCTCTAGGAGCCCTCCCCCCCCCCCCCCCCCCCCCCCCCCCCCCCCCCCCCCCCCCCCCCCCCCCCCCCCCCCCCCCCCCCCCCCCCCCCCCCCCCCCCCCCCCCCCCCCCCCCCCCCCCCCCCCCCCCCCCCCCCCCCCCCCCCCCCCCCCCCCCCCCCCCCCCCCCCCCCCCCCCCCCCCCCCCCCCCCCCCCCCCCCCCCCCCCCCCCCCCCCCCCCCCCCCCCCCCCCCCCCCCCCCCCCCCCCCCCCCCCCCCCCCCCCCCCCCCCCCCCCCCCCCCCCCCCCCCCCCCCCCCCCCCCCCCCCCCCCCCCCCCCCCCCCCCCCCCCCCCCCCCCCCCCCCCCCCCCCCCCCCCCCCCCCCCCCCCCCCCCCCCCCCCCCCCCCCCCCCCCCCCCCCCCCCCCCCCCCCCCCCCCCCCCCCCCCCCCCCCCCCCCCCCCCCCCCCCCCCCCCCCCCCCCCCCCCCCCCCCCCCCCCCCCCCCCCCCCCCCCCCCCCCCCCCCCCCCCCCCCCCCCCCCCCCCCCCCCCCCCCCCCCCCCCCCCCCCCCCCCCCCCCCCCCCCCCCCCCCCCCCCCCCCCCCCCCCCCCCCCCCCCCCCCCCCCCCCCCCCCCCCCCCCCCCCCCCCCCCCCCCCCCCCCCCCCCCCCCCCCCCCCCCCCCCCCCCCCCCCCCCCCCCCCCCCCCCCCCCCCCCCCCCCCCCCCCCCCCCCCCCCCCCCCCCCCCCCCCCCCCCCCCCCCCCCCCCCCCCCCCCCCCCCCCCCCCCCCCCCCCCCCCCCCCCCCCCCCCCCCCCCCCCCCCCCCCCCCCCCCCCCCCCCCCCCCCCCCCCCCCCGCATTGGTTTTCAACTTGAATATTTAATAATTATGATTGTTTTGCTACTGTTGTAGTTATTTCGGTTATGTTTATGGATCGGTGATTACCGTCATGCTATGTTTCATGCACTTTGTTATCATGATCTACTTGCTAGTATTACTTTCATATTGCCATGCTTGATAGTAGTACATGTTGGGTTGGTCATGTTCTTTGGTGCATGACTAACGTCGGTTACCGAGTACTATTAAAATGCATTGTTCCTTTGCTGTAGGATGGTTAAGTGTTTACTCGGTAATATGATTGATTTGTTATTGCATGATATTTATTGTTGATGTTCATGTTATGCTATGAGTAGTGTGTACTTGTGATATGCTCAGTTGGATATGATTCATTGTTGATATGGTGGATAGTTATGTTGCACCCCCATGCTTATGTTGATATCATGCTCATGCTTTGTAATTGCGTCATGTTAAGTTTATCATGGCACAACATATTGCATTCAAGTTAAACCGGATTAAATTGAACTTGAACAACTGTTGGCTGAGTCATGGTGCCACCATATCGAACTGACCAGTGCAACCACGCTTACCTTTATGGGAAGGTCCTAACTGGGTCTATTGTCGTGCCTGTTGCCGGTGCCTCCAACGAGGGAAGGTTATGGGCGCGCGCTACCCTGATCAGGTAGGCGAACATAAGCCTTGTGTGCCCGTTGTTGTTGTTGTTATGGATCCGGGTCCCCGTTTGGGACCGTTTATGTTTGGCCACGACGGTGGTCATTGGTGTATTTGGTAGACGCGGGGCCACCCAGGACTAGCCCAGTGGGGAGTGAGTCGGAGTGGCCGGGAGAGTGTCATGGTAGTAGATCAGTTTTGTCGGAATGCCGTTGGTCCACTTGAATGGGAGTGTGAGGCAATGGGTTCCGTGGGGTGGGTATAGTGTACTAACCTCTGCAGACTGTATATTAAACCTATCGATAGCCGTGCCCGCGGATAAGGGCCCAGTTCATAGTTGGTCACACTGTGAGGCAATAGTAATTAATAATAATGTGCTTAATAACAACCAAGGTTCGACGATGAGATAAGTTGGTTGTGATCGCCGGAAAGATCACCTTTTGAGACCAAGTGTTGGTCATGGTTGTGATCGCCAGAATGATCACCGTTTGGTTACGAGGTAACCCGTTGAACCAAGAGTGGTTTCGTTCGTGATCATGAGATGATCATCGTGGTATCGAGTATACGGAGATGTTGAATATTCGTGATGTTGTGCGAGAATCGTGGGTAAAGATCAAGCTCCTTGTGGTCATTTAATGATTACTATGGTATTGTTTATACCAAGCTTGATTCGATCCTGAGATGATCGTGTAATGTTCGAGGTTGGTAAGTGATGCATGTGATGGTTACGAAGTAACCCGAGAAGAATAAACCATGCATATAGTGTCATCATGTTGCATGCTAGTATCGTCAGATTTATATGTCCATGCCATGCTCATATTGCTCTAGCTGTATCATGTTCATGTTGTTCATGCCATGCTATCCTGATGATCTCATGATAATTCCTGCTTAACCTGTAATTGCCATGCTATTGTTTGTCTTGAATGCTTGTGGTTATTGTGAGCTTGCAAGTACATTCAATGTACTGACCTGGCGTGTCATGCCAGTTTGCAGGTCATGCTGGATTTGATTGCTTGATTGCTTGTCGTGGTTTCCCTTCGTGCGAGCTAGGATAAGTGTTCCAGCCAGAGTCCCTGTAGAGTGGAGTTCACCAACGTCGTCGTTGTTCCGCTGCTAGAAGTTTTTCCGCTACTTTGAGTTGTTCTGCTGCTTGCATAGAGCAACTGAGGATGGCATAGTGTCGCCGTGACGATGTTATTCCCTGTAATATCGGAGACCTTGTATACCTATTTGTGTAATAATATAAAGCTAGTGTGTTCTAAGCTAAGTAGTGCCGTATTCTAGAAGACTTCTCCTCGATCTCTAGGCTAGAATACGGAGCGTTCTGGTTTCTCTGAGCGGGGGTGCCACATTGCTTGGTATCAGAGCAAGTATGGCTGTAGGACGCCCTAGTCAGCGCGAGTGGTAGAAACCGGTAGAAATCGGTAGTTTAAACGTCCGGCTTGTTTATTGCTTTTGGTTGCTGCATTTGTTTGTTGCATAGCATGCATATAGCCTTAGTATTTGTTGCTAACGGTTTATTTGGTGAGTGTAGCTGGCATCAGTTTGGATCCACTACAGCTCAACCTTTGCATTTCTCCAGTTTTTCTTTTCTTTCTCGTTCTTTGGTGTTTGGTGTCATTATTGTCCCAGCAGAGTGATGCCAAGTGATCCCGACACTGTTTGCAAAAATGGTGCTCAATTTTCTCGCTGATATCCTCCTTTCAGCCCCGCCTATCGTTTCGGTGATGGACATGCTTCTATCCCGAATCGCTCTTTTATTTTGTCGTGTTGGCAACCCTTACTGATCTTAGTTATCAAGAAAGGGCAATATCAGCAGCCTCAGTTTCCCCCCGCTATCCTATTCCTTGGACGAGTACGGATTTTTTTTCCGTCCGCTTGATAATAATGTGGTTGCGACCTTCGTGTCCCACTACAGGTTTATCGAGTGCGTCCTCGCCTCCGAGCTAGTCCAGGTTGCTACCTGGCTAAGCTAGCACTTGGTGTAGCGCTGTTTACACTAATTCTTCCACACATTTATTCGTCCTCGTGCACACCGTCACAAATGCTAGATCGTAGAACTGGAGATCCCGCAAGATTCGTGTGCTTAAGTAGGCCTACATATTGTGTGACTAGCAGTACTATGTGACATTGATTGTGTGTGAATTGATTGTTGTGTGCTTGAGTTTTCTTTTGCTTCTTTCGTTTTGGGCCCCAGTGTTACATTGTTTTTCCCCTACAAAGATTTGCTCATCAACCGCCATCAGACCTGAAGAATCAGCAAGGAGTTTGAATATTTGGAAACTCAGCTAAACAAAATGGAATTCTCAGTCGTCTGCCGTAAAATGGGCAATATCTGATCTTGAGGCTGATAATCAATTTTGCATTAGTGTGCACTCCTCACAACAGTATGGATAACTCAAGTCTACATCAGTACAAAATCCTCACAGTAGTAACGATCCAGTCAACATCAAGACAAGTCAGGTACAAGATCAACGGTATATTTTCAGTCAAAGGTATGGGTCATATACAAATTTTGGCTCAGCAATGTATGATGCTTGAAATATGTTATCATCCGAAATAAGGTCAGTGTGATATGCTCAAGGAAGACAGTCAAACAAATTTTCTCGTGCAAATAATCAGCCACCAAATATTATGGGTGTGTGTGTGGATTTCAGTATGCATATCATAGTATGAAGCTTTGGATGTAAGAAACTCAGTATTATTTCACACGCTATCGAAAGAAATTTATGATGCAAGGCTCCTTGATTTTCCTCAGCCTGATATGTGCACAATTTCCGGTCCAAGATACCCGGTCTTTCTCAGCAAGATACCTTGGTAAAAGCTTCTGATAGACGGAAATGAATTTTTCACAACAAGCAAACCCGAGGAGAAGCTTCTCAAGTACGGAACTCAGGCTTCTCCAGCACAATAATCAGACCAAGCTTCATGTGTAAGCTATAGAGCCTTCTTCTGCCCCATACACATACAAAAGATTTGAGCAGAAGATAACAAGTCTTCCTCGGCAAGCTAGTTAGATGGCTTCTCTCCTAAGCCATTCAGTCTGCATCAGTATCATACTAATACACCATCCTCAGAGGTTATATGATAAGTTGCCAAGGTATGGCAGTACCGCTCAAGAATCAGACTCGCAACATTTTGTCGGAAGCACAAATACGTCATGGCATGTGTCTTCTTGAGAAAGCCAATGTTTGGTTGCATGTGAATCTTATATATGGTGGGCATGTATCCCCAGTCATACTAGTCACTCATACGAGATTGCGGCAAGGATCCAATAGATATACCTAAGGAAAGTACAGATCCCACAACCTCACGAGTCAGGAAAAGGAAAATAAGTAGAGATACATCCCATGAATTACAAGAATTGACAAGATTCTGGGGATGACATCACAGAATCAGCAGTCTTGATAATGGTCATCAAGGTCATTATTCCCGCAACTGACAAGGAGATGTCCTTAAAACCTTGTCACCTTCTTGTATGATTGGCCTCAACAACATTCTTTGTACCGCTACAAGTCCCGATTATATGTCATATATGTGCGGACCCAGGTCAGAAAACAAGCACAAGGGAATAATGTAAAAAATATTGCACTAATCACGTCCCTGGTCATACGAAGAATCAAGGACAGGTGTGGCCAAGTTATTTCAGTAAGGTATCCTCACAAAGAAAATCATGACCATTAAAGGGTGAGACTGACAACAAAGGTATGATGATTTTTGCATCACCATCAAGGTCCGGATACCCAAATCAGTTAGTGGTTCTAATTCCATATGGATCCACAAAGATATACTCTCAGCGGCCTACTCTATTTTACAAGGATTTCATATCCCGCTGACCCGCTTGGAATGGTTAGGTGGGAAAATCCAAATGGGTATACCGACAAAATGAGAAAATCAAAATCCAAACAATCATCTCAGACCCTGTATACTCACCAACGGAATCAAGTACATGGCCAGTCTATTAGGAAAATCAATTATCCATCAGCCCCTGATGGGCCAGTCTCAAGATGAAAATATTTGAGGTATGACATAGCTATACACCGTTATATTGCTCCTGACAAAAGGCAGTCGAATCATTGGTACCTATCTCATGCTCGAGCCAACGGAATAAATCAAAATAGATCAGTACCACTTAGGAGCAGTCAGATCCCGTCAAAAGATGGCCATGATTAATTCTCAGCATTTATTGAAACCAGAAGGCCTGTATTTATTTGAAGCAACCCCATGATGGAAGCAAAAAGGGTTTCAGGACCAAAAGAAAATTTATGCTCAGATCCATTGGACATCCCCACGGGATGGAGAATTAATGTCAGTAAAAAAAGAATTGGTATATGAGCAAAGACCCGTCAGAATCTGGGAAAGGTGAAGCAAGCCACCCCAGAGCAAGGTAAGTTAATCATCTGAAATTCTTGGGGGAACAATAAATAAGGGAAAAAGGATACCCGAGC